>VYZS01028803.1:17210-35956 GCA_013400695.1 Neodrepanis coruscans | reverse complement strand
TTTTTTTTTTTTTTTTATCCCTTGAAGAGCTCATATCTGCAAAAACTTTCTGCCTGTTTGAATCTGGCTACACCATTGATTATGCCTCCGCTGGAAAAAAATCATCATTTAGGTAAAAATTATGACTCAGCTTTTTCATGATCTGGGACATAATTGACCTCAACAGCTACATCCCATCCTGGCAGCTGTTAGTAAAATCTAATTGTTTAATAAAAAAGTCTAATAATACGTGTTGCAATATAACTTCCTTGTATTTACTTCTGCTTCCTAAAATTTGCATTGCTGTGTCATCAAATCCACTCTTGCATCAAAGCTAAAGATTGCTTGCAACTGAAATTCTTGGTTTACATCCATGCAGAAGAAAAAAGATCTCGAAAAAATCCAGAGTTGTGTTTGCTGGTGTCTTTGGGTGAAGATACAAGAGGGCACAGAGACTTATGTTACCCCTGTGGGAGACCCATCCAGAGTCAGAAGAACTGGGACCACAGTATCCAGAGTCTCTGCACTCACTCCAAATCTTCTGTTTTGGAATCTGGAGCAATGCAGTGGCGCTAAGTAAGAAAGTACGTTTGTGGAGGTCAGCATCATGTGAGTTCTGTGCTCTTTGGTTGGGCTTCCTGCTGGTCCAGGCCCTCATCATTGCTCCTCACCCCAGCTGGATGCAAGGACACCTGAAGGAAGGGGCAGTATCTGCTGAAGGCTGCTCAGCTGATGTCTTCCTTTATTCTAGTCATTCTTCTAAGTTAAAAACATTTTAATGGGCCATTCTCAGTAGTTTCATCTGTGAGGGTATCAGATCATATGCAGGCAGCAGATAATCTGGAGACCACGTAAGTATCCAGAGAGGCATCATGGAAATTGGTGGTCCAGAAAGACATCATCACATGTAATTGCATGCAGCAAATGAGGCCTTGGCGGATCACAGCTGGCAGTCAATCATGGTAAATTTAGCTGGGAGCGAGCATGGACTAAAGTACATTTTTACATAGTCCTGGTGTGGAGGAGTCTCCTGCAGTACCACCCTGTGGTTCTTGGCCTTCAGTGGCTAAATGACCTGTGAAGGTTGTTCAAAAGCCCCTAAGTCTTTCAGGTGTTTGAAAAAGGTTGTACTGTATAGCTTTTTGGCTACAGTCTCTAATGGGCTACAGCAGGGCTTCTGTGTCCCTCAAATATTTTCAAAATTGGATCAAAACCCAGGAAATAACCATTTACGGCACCAGCAGAATTCTTTACAAGAAGAAATAGCTGCATTTTAATGGGGGAAGAGGAGGAACTAAGCCAGTAGTAGCTCCAGATCAGCCATGACCAAATGCAGTATGTATCAGGTGGTGATATATCCAGAAAAGCACTATACCTGTCCATCTCCACTGTGGTTAGGTATGGCTGCAGTTCATGTTAGGGCTAACTGCACATATGGGGACTGGGGTGATGCAGCCTGGTGTCTGTGTGTGTGTGTCCAGGGGGGATAAACATGTGTCTCCTTGCTGCCTATGGGACTATACTCTGGGTACTGGAGCTCCATCTCATTTGAAGGTGAGGTGAGTTTGTGTGTGTGTTAGCTGCGGTTATGTGTGTAGCCACTGTGCTGGCATGCATCATGACACCGGTTTAGAGAAAATACATACATTTCTATCAGGTAATGTTATATTTTTCTCTACACAGAGGGAGATATGAGCAGCAAAATTACTGGTCACTGTGGCCCTGTAAAGCTCTCTTAACCATACAAATCAGCCACCACCTGTCTAGTTAAGGACTAGCTTTCCATAAAATGTTTCTACAAGCAAAATTTTGAAATTATTAAAAGCATGCTGGAAAAAAAAATTGATGTAGTATTTTAAGATGTGATAATTCAATTTGCCTATATTGTCTTAAGTACTCTGTGTGTGTACATGTAAATGTATTATGTGTGTGTATTTAAGAACATATAAAGGAGATTAAAGAACAAGAACAGTCTTTGCCGTAGTGTTTTCTATGGACTTGAAAATCTTCAGCCAAGGTCTCAGCTGCTATAGATGGGCGTAAACTCCACTATCTTAAAGCTGCGTTAGTGTATGTGACACAAGGAGGTGACTCCTGGGATTTGTGGGACCACCTTGTAAATACCAGACCCTTCCACCTGCCAGGTTCAAAATAAATGATAGTTTTGGTACAGTCCTGGCTCCATGCTTATGTGTCATTCCTTGATTTAAGCAGCATTGTGTGAAGCAGCAATGGAAAGAAGGTAGCCTTCAGCAGCTCTGTGCTTCTCCCCAGCAAAATCCCCACCAGGGTGTTGCCATTTTTGTCATGAAGAAACTGGTGAAGAGAGAAGCTGTCTCTTCACTGCTATGCTAAAAAAATGTCCTTTTTTTTTTTTTTTTTGATGGCCAAAAGAGGCAGAGGGAGAGCTTTCCAGTACTAAATTAGGGGGAAACCCTTCTGGGGAACCTCTGGCACCACAAGAAAACTTTGTTCCTCCAAGCCCCTCACTTGCCTGTGGAGTGGCATAGGAGGAGGTGGAGAAATGCAACAATGTTCATATAGTGTCTAAGAGGCTAGGCCTGAAGGGGAGGTGCTCTAGCAGTGCTGCAGCCCTCCCTCCCTCCGATGCGTCCTTCGTCTCAGGTCAAAACAAATTAAATGGTCCCCACTGGCTCTACTTGTGCAATTGTGCCCATCTGTAGTGGGTGGGTGGATGGACACACAGGGACAGAACTGGGCAGGATAAATTGCTAGGAATGTAAATGCCTGAAGAACAGGCTTTTCAAATCGTTTGCTTTTTCAGCAAGAGATAGAAGAGGCAATGATGAATCCAAACCTTGGGTGCTGAGAGTGGGCAAAAGATGCCAATCCAAGCTTTATCCAAAGGACAAAGGTAGCAGTCTGAGGTGCCAGGGATGCTCCTGGCAGCAGTAGCAGAGCACAGAGCCATTCCTCCCTGCAGCAGGTTTGTTGTACCAGCCAGGAGTTAGCTGGAGGCTGCTATCATCATAAACCTCCAGCTATTTTCATTTCATCAAAACAAATGCAAACTTTGCCTCTAAACAGATATAATATGCTCTGAAAGAGTCTTGGGCTTTTTCTAACATAGGAAGGATGCAGCAAGCCAAGTCCTGTGTCCGTGTGGGTAAGGTGTGCAGAGAGACACTGGGACAGGCTGAGGAGCAATTGCTGGGGAGCTAGATTGAAGCTGAGTGAACAGCTGGACATGAGCCAGTGTCATGAGCATTAAGTTAGTGGGATGGCTGCAGGGATGAGGCCTAAGGCACACAAATCCAGGCAGGTCTCTCTTCTGGAGGATAGAGCTTTGGCAGCAGAACAGGTACTACCAATAGCCAAGGGAAGCTCTGGGCAGAAACGGGCAAGTGTGTTTCAGGCAACTCCGTCTTACCTGAGCGCCTCTGAAATCTATAGGTGCCTTGTGAGACCTAATCAGCCTCCAGAGCCCCCAGCCTTCTCAATTTTACTGATTTAAAAATAGCCTCAGGTTTCTTAAGGGGCTGCAGCTAAGGAAACTTGCTTGTAACTCAGCTGGCTGAACAGGCCCTGTAAAACCTACCTCCTTTCCCAGGTCTCCCACAAGGATGTTTTCCAGGTGTGGGACAAACAGACATTTCTATATTTTTGTCTTTGCATGTGCTCTCATTCCCCCATGTTTTGTCAGAAGGAAATATGCATAAAGGGGATGGCTACAGGGCAGCCAGTGCCAGCCTCCACCAGAGATTTGGCAGAAATCTCAACAAGAAGCCAACAGGACTTACTGTAAAGACCACAGTCTTTCCTTCTTCATACTGACTAGCTTCTGAGGGAGGACCTCCTACTTCTGATGCCAAAGATTTGGGGACTTTGAGTTTTATTTATTTACAATGATAGTTTGCATGTGCAGGAACAGGATGGCTGGTGAGGATGGTAGGATTCTGCCATGGGGATGTGTTGGACTGCTCAGGATAAAGACACAGCCCCGTGGTTGTGCCTCCGAGTTCTCTCCTCTGGGCCCTCCCATTGCCTCCAGCTCTGCCAGGAGGCTGTAGGATGTTCCTATAGTAAATCTAATAATCTGTCTAGTGGACAAAGCACCAGGCACCTGAGAAGACCTCCTATGGCTTGTTTACAGCCAACCTGGTTATCCCTGTGGTGATTGCTACAGACAGGCAGACATATTTGGATCCTAAAAAAACCCCCATTATGTTTAAAAAGATGAGATGCTTCAATTTCTGACAGCCAGGGCACTTTTCACTGCAGAGCAGCTACCCACAGCTCCTGCAGAGCACAGGCAGGCTCCATAAATCCACACACTAGCTTATCCTAATACCCTGCTCAGGTAACCCAGCCAGAGTCTATACCTTTCAGCTGCGTATCCAACTCCAGTAATAAGTTTCTCATCTCAGGGAAGCTCAGCTGCTGCAGGTCTTGCTGCAGACGGGCCTCACCACAAAGTCTGGATGTTTCAGTGGGTATCAGCCCCATTAATGGGAGCTTCTGACACCACGATGTGAAACATGCATTTCTAGATAAAATTCACCTTGGGATATGTTTTCATTGCTGAGCAAACTAAATCCAAGTTCTACAAATACCACATCTTATCAGGGCCATTTCTTTATCAGTTTTACTGCAAATTGGCTCTAGTCTATGGACTCTTGGAGCATGAAGCCACATCCAGCTAAATCTTAGAAGCTGAAAACTAAAGGAGAGGCAGCTGCTTCTCTCTGCAGTATTCATGAGGTAATAATAGTAACAATAAGGGGAAGGAAAATAGAGCAGTTTCATTGTGATATTTTTAAGAAAGTAAGGATTCTATTGAATATAAAATGTTCATTGATTTTAGGCACTTTGGTAGACTAACGTTTGATTCTAATGGTGTCATTTTCTAAGAAGAGCAGAAAAAGCTGTGTCAAGGGGAAACAACCCTCACTTTGTATAGAGAGGTGCTGCTGAGTAGCACTGCCAGAGTCCTTTATTTCAATAAGAATAATTATATTGCACAGTAAACTTGGATTTGAAAGCAGTTCCTCTGATGCATTACTCTTCAGGAGTAACTATCTGCTGCATTTGCCAAAGCCTGAAGGCTGGTCCCATATGGCAGTGGATCATCTGTATTATGGCTAAAATTAAAACAAAGAGAGAAGCAACAAATAAGAAAGATGTAAAATTCCCAAACGCCAGGTCTAAAAGAAGTGGTGAAACACCTTTTAGAGTGAACATCTGATGTAGATAGAGGTGAGAGGCAAATAAGAGGATAATTATACTGCACTTGGTTTCCACCAGCTGGCTCCTTGCCACATAATGTCCCCTGACTGCTCTATACCTGCTTTCCACTGGGTTTCCACCATCCCCATGAGCTCTCATCAAAACCTTTCCAATGGACAGCATTTACTGGGAGAGACTAGAAAATTTCTCTGGCCAAATAACTGTAAGCAGAAAGCTGCTTCTGCTGCTGAAGTGGGGGTTTGTTTGCAGTCGGCCTGCATTGTAGCCTGTTTGTCTTCTCCCTGACCATACAATGTTGGACAGAGCAGGTGAGATGTTGCTTGCGTGAAAGGCAGATCCTCCCCATGAAGGTTTAGACCACCCTACCTTCCATGCAAAAACAAATCCGTAATTAAACAATGCTTTAAATGCTCAGACTGTTGTGGTTTCCTGCTTTAGTTATGAAAATGAAGTCCATCTGGTCAGCCCCACTGGAAGTGATTCACACTGGCTTACATAACTTTGCAAGGAACTTCTCTGTGTGCTCAAGAGCAACACGGCTCTTAATTTGGATCCAAAGGTCTCCTAAGAAAGACCAGCAGAATCAAGTGGGTGAAGATAAAGGCCTCTATGCACAAATTAAGACAGCATTGGCTAATGCATTACTCATAAGTAGCAAGAGGACATTTGCCCCCTCAAATTTCTTTAAACAATAAAGGATTTATATTAATGTGCATATGTAGTGGTGGGGAAAGGTATTTGATAGTTGTAGAACAGGTCACTTACAAATCATCTCCTCACCGTTCAGGCAGTATGCTCAGTCTCTGATGGCAAGAACGATTCATTGCACCTGTTGAAGTGCTGCAACAGTGCAAGGACCACAAGTGCTCCTCAACCACATGATGGTAAAAAAGCTTATGTAATTCCTAGAATGAAAGGAAACAACCCTCAGACAAAAATAAAGGCACAGAAGGTGGTAGGTGGCATGTGGTTCCCATGGTGCAATATGCTTAGCAGAGAAGCTCAGGGGAAAGCCAGAAGGAGGATCTAGAGGCAGGAATGGGAATGCACAACACCTTGCTGTGTGCCCCAGCTTGATGGAGGAGTCGTCACACTAGGCATCTCCATAGGCAGCAGGGCTGGAAAGGCTCCAGAAGAGGCAATCCTGCCTAGAAGTTGAATATTGTTGCCCTTCAACAAAGCCTCAGTCTCTCTCTCTCCATTTGCTTATACAGGAGGCCCGAGGCTGAATGCAAAAGCCTTAATTTTGTGTGGTAAAAGCATGTTTCTATTCTGCTTGTATATAGAAAAGGATGTTCAGGAAGAGAACTACTGCCACTGTTCAGGTAATTCATACTATGCAACATCTGACAGAGTGGCTGCAAGTAAGAAAGGGCCAAGTTGGCTGACAATTGGATTTAATTTGGTTTCATTTGCTTTATAGGCTCTCTGTACAGAGTCATAGAATGGTTTGGGCTAGAAGGGATGTTTAAAGGTCAACTAGTCCAACCCCTTTCCATGAGCAGGGACATCTTCAACTCACCCAGAGCCCTGTTCAACCTGGCCTTGAATGTTTCAATCTACAACTTCTCTAGGCAATCTGTTCCAGTTTTTCATCACCCTCACTGTAAAAAACTTGTCTTATATCTAACCTAAATCTACTCTCATTTAAAACTATTACACCTTGTCCTATTGCAACAGGTCCTGCTAAAAATGCTGTCCCCATCTTTCTTACAGGCCTCCTTTAGTTATTGGGAAGTTGTTAGAAGGTCTCCCTGGAGCCTCCTCCAGCTAACAACCCCAACTCTTTCAACCTGTCTTCATATGAGAGGTGCTACAATTTTCTAATATTTATAGACCTGCCCTGGACTCACTTCCAACAGGTCCACATCCTTCTTATGTTGGGGACCCTAGAGTGATCAGTTCTAACAAGTAAGTTGGGGAGAAAAAGGCCAAACAAAAGTCTCCATACTTACCTGCAATTCCAAATAAAATTTTATTTGAAGAAAGTCCAGTCTCTCCCATGATCTATTAAAATGAAATAAAAGTTCACAGGCCACAGGAGTTTTCCAGCAAGTTTCTACAGTGGCCCGTAAGTACTTACCATGGATTCTGAGATGGCAGATGAAGAACAGACAGTACCATCAACCCAGGGACTTATTCCAGTGATTGATCTTGGAGAGTTCACACTCAGGGAGGACAGCACTGATTTTCTATTAGAAAAATTCAGCCTCATTTATTTCCATTAGAATGAATATGAAGTAATCACTTTTAAGGTCAATAGACAGGGAAAATCCTTTCTATCCCATCCTGAAGTTAGGAAGTCAACTGAAATCCGCTTAAGGCTGACCACTTTTTTTCCAATGTGAGCCTTCATTTACTTGTACTTGTTCATGTAGCTTTTCTTTTGAGCACATTTGAGTTGAGGAAGGACACAAAACAGGACTATTGCCTTTTATCATTTATCTTAAACCCAGAAATGAGCATGTAGGCTCATTTCAAAATGAGCATGTAGGCTCATCTACAAAATGCTTGTCCAAGGACAGCCTGTTATCAAGACTCACAGAGCAACATAAAGCAACATAACTAAATTGGATAGAGTAGGATACAGTCGTTTCACATGTTAAACAGAACAATTTATTTGCATACAGGGACAGTCCATCCCATTGCAATTGCATTCAGCCTAAGTTATACTGAAAACATCACACCTTCATTGGTGTAAGAACTGAATAAAGCCCATGTGAAGGTTAAGCCTGAAGAAATAATATCACATGCTAAAGAGTTACCATATTTCTTCATTCCTGCCTACAACATGGAAACATTATTAGATGTTAGAAAGAGCTTGAACTCATTGTCAATTTTCATGCATTTCTCAAGAATTTTATGGACAGTTCTTTAACTTCACCTCCATGAACACAGGGGCATATTAGGTGACATGAAAAAATTTCTAGGTACCATGGTAGGAGAGAAAAAGCTTAAATATGCAAGCTGAACATACTCAAATATCTACAGAGAAGAACAGGGTTTTTAACTACTAGACCATTTAAGCCAGTGTCATGATTCTGTGATTTCTTGCACATTAGAGTGTTTTAAAATCCATCAAAACCACTGTCCTTTATGAAAACAGGTTGGATTCACTGACTGAACTCATCTAAGGTGTTGCAGAGTATCTGAGACACCTGCATGAGGCTGGCAGTCTTGAGTTAACATACCCATCCAGACCTGTGCTGCTCCTCCACAGCAGCAGCTCTAGGCCAAGTGGGAAATCCAGTGTCTGATTTGAGACTTGACAGCTACAGAGAGAAAGCTGGATCCTATCCTAAGAGCTCTCCAAGTGTCAAAATCTTTGTTCTCAGTCCCAAGCTGTGCTGTCAGCTACCAACTTTAGCATCTCTGAATGTGCTTCACTGGCATTCAGTGTGGTGGCTACAACCATAAAACAAAGAAGTAAAAGCATTTCCTCTATTTTACCCCTATGTAAAAAGGAAAGGCAGTCACAGCAAATGCAAATACAGCTCAGGTTTGGCAAAGGCATCCACCTACATGACCATCCCTGAGGGCTTCTTCCTACAAGATGAACCTCACACCACTGTGATTACCCTCATCACCACCACATCCTGGCATCTATTTGGTCCGGTGGCCCTCTGAGGAACCACCCACCTCGCAGCCACACCCTGACTGTTTCGTGACAATTAAAGACAAAGGACGACACTCACCAGAAATTGTTTTCCTTAAAAGTAGTATCCAAGTCCAGCTCTTTGAAGGTGAGAGGAGCAGGGTGTCTTTGATTTTCCTAAATCATAAAGCCAAGTGTCTTTTCCTCACAATGTAAGAATCTTTTGTTGCAACTGCAACCCAGCATTGTATAAGTGGCTCACACTGGTATCTTCCTGTCACATTTCTACATGTTGGGGTTTTTTATCTGCTACAGCATAAGGTATTTTCAAGTAATAAAACATGTAATTTATTTTCTACAATTTCTATGGTTTCTGAAATACAGAATCAGAAGAATAACAATTTAGAAGATATTACCATAATTTATTCATTCACAGATAACCTAACTATATATTCTATACCTATTTGCTCAATACATTACATACCAGCAATAGTAACTGGTTTAATGCTTACAGCCAGGGTAATTTTGCTGTTGCACACTACCACTCCAGCAATAAATATCATCTTGACCCATGCAAAAAGCCTCCAGAACTGTAAACTAGAGAACATTAAAAAGGCAGGCTACTGGACAAAAGGCTGATTGCAGGCATAAAGAGCATAGTATGCTCAGATGACCATATGATCAGATGCCAAGGAAGGTTTTCAGCAATTCGAGGCAAGGTATTTTTTTGGGTTCCATGAATTCATGCAATAAATATCACTAGCAGAAGATTCAATGCCCGCACTGTCGAGCAGCTTTGCCCGAAAGCCCTTTTTTCTATCATCACTCACACTATAGAAATGTTGGGTAGTTCTTGGGCTCTCTTCTGGAGTGAAACAAAAGCCAGCTGCTGTTTCAGTAACTTGTTCAAGATTCTCTCCCAAAATGCAGCATGAACAAGGCTCAACCAGTTTTGGCTTCCTTTTTGTTGTATACAAATATGCAAAGCCATCCCAGCAGGCTCAGATCTCTCAAATGTCACATCTCCTTTTGTTTCATGCTATTAATTCCAATGGACTGCAAAAACACCCTGGTCCTCAGATTACTTCAGACTTTTGAAATGACAACCAAAGAAAATAATAGTAATTATGTCTTAAGGTCATGGCTACACCACATGGGCCCAGGGGAGATGCAGGGCCAAGTGCTGTGCATGTTGACCTGTCCAGTCTGCTCCAGTGACACCTGATGTTGAGTAACACAACACTGCTGCAGCCCTTGGCCTGGGGTGAGGGACTGCTCTCTGCAGGGGAGCAGCCTTTGGCACCAAACCAGTGGCCATGGTCTGTCCATGAGGACATGTGAGGTAGGGGATAACACCAAAGGTTTCTAAAGGCTCCTCTCTAGAAATATCTTGCTCCATTTTGGAAACCTTGACATTATCTGAAGGCGGTATGCTCTGCACATGGAGACCGACATTGTGAGTTTGGTGTGGCTCCTGAAAGCTCACAGCTCCCACGAGCAGTTCTCCTCTGCCAAAGAAGTGCCAAAGTTGACAAGAAACAAAACAGCTTTTAGACAAGAAAACTGGCATGTCCTGACCCTTCTTGGCAGCTGACAATTGTCCAGGGTGGGGTTTAACATAAGAAAGCATGAACAGACAGGCTTCCCACTCCTGAGTCATTAGGAATTGAATTTTAATAATTTGCTGCTTCTTCTCTACAATGTCCTTGCAGCCCTCTAATGCTTCAGTCCTTCCCTGTCCCTGCAAGTCACTCCATTTCTCCTCTCCGTTCCACATACTGATTCTCAGCAGGCTTCTGGCTCAGTACCTCTGTGATACATCCAAATACACTGGTTGATCTGGTGGTTTTCCATATCACTTGTGACACTGGACTTCTTTCAAACCAGCCCCGTGCTGGTAGACAACTTCATGACACAAACTCTTCTTGATTCTGCAGGAATTGTATTTTCTTTCTTTAAAGTATTTAAAAAAATACATCAGAGAAGGCAGTGTGAAGAAACCACGGAGCTGCAAGCCAGAGGTTTTAATCCCTCCTCTGTCACTAGCTTGCTGTGTGATCTCTGCCCTTGGGCACACAACTCCTCTATGATGCTGCTGTCCCCAGAGGAACCAGCAGATAACAGATTATTTGTTGCGTAATACTCTCTGAGATGTGGGAAAGAAGAGAAGATGCAGAGGATGTGCCATCAAAAAAATTCCCCAATGGTGAGGGAACCGTGAGCCACACAGCTGAGATAATCATGGCCTGCCTGCAACCCAGCACGCGCGGGTGGGCAGGAAGGGCATGAAATGACTGTCCGAGGCTGGGGCTGTGCAGCATGGCATCCTCAGCATGCCGTCTCTGGCAGGAGAGGAGGACGGCCTTCCTCATGTAGCATCTGTGTGTGTCCTGCACCGGGGGATTGCACTGAAGGATTTGTTACTTGAACATGAAATTAGGAAAAAACAATAAAATAAAACAAAGAATGTATACTTTTTTAAAGATTCCTCCACTTTCTTTGGACTGTTTTTTGTTACCCCAGGTCCCTCCTCCCACAGCTGTGCCAAGAAAGGATTGCCCCAACTCTGCTCTCATTTTAAAATGCTTCTTTTTATTTCAGTGGTTGTACATTGGGTGAATGAATTTAACGTCACAACAGAAATAGAATGGCTATTTAACAGACCACTAGTAATTATATATACTGAAAAAGAGTGAATGGAGGGGTTTCTTTTAACTGTTACCAAAATATTCATTGTACATGTCTCAATTACGCTGGATGAGAGAGGCAAACAAAAAGGTATTTTGGTGAGCTGCTGTATCCTTTGAAGAAAATAAACACTGAGACATCTCAAGTCACTTGAAACCATGTCCCAGCTACAGTATTCACTGTCTCCGTGTTGGCCCATCTCATGGTTCTTTTAGGGGGTTATATTAGTTGTATTTTTTTTTTAATTAAACAAAGCATTTAAAATTTAATCATTTTCATTAGACTTTTTTTTTTAAATATAAACAAAGTTTTGGCAAATAATATTTATACAGAAAAATAGTTTCAGATCTTCCCAAATTTTGAAATAGTCTATAAAATTACTTTATAAATAAATAAAATGCAGAATCTGTTGTACACGTATTTGCACATCTCTGTAATTGCCTCCTTACTGTTACCATAGGTTTGTACTTGTACAGTTTTCAGGAATATTACAAAGTCATAAAGTCGGAAAGTGGATCTCTTATTAAAAATACATTTTCTCTTTTTGTCTGTCAGTTTATCTGGATGAAAGACCTGATGTATCTGAAGCTTCATCATCCATGGGCAAAAAATATTGGATTAATTGTAAAAAACATAGAATAATAGTTATTTTGAAACATAAAAAGTTCACACAAAATGATGTCTTGAAGAGTTATCTACATAAAATATTTAAACAACATGGATAATTTACCATTTAGTATTATACAATAAGCTACCCAAATGCCTAAATTAACTATTATAAAAAAATAAAAACAACTTTGACAGATATAGGCAAGTTGCAGTGTCAACTACCTAGTTATAATGACTGAGAAAGTCTACAAATATTAGTGTTTTAATAGTATATAATGGTGATACCTTAACTGCTAAAGTAACAAGTTAAGATACGTTATTTTTCCACAAATTAAAACTAATGCAACGTTACAAGCACTATGTTAATTTTACAACCAAATTGTGAATATTTTTTTTCTTTCGGATGATCAAATCTCCAGCTTTATATATAAACAGATAGTAATTAGACATTGGACAAACAAGATTTAGCCTGGAAAATAATTTCCTAGACAAATAATAACATGGTTAGTGCCTTCAGCCGTTCAGAACAGGCAGTGCTGCCAAAGTTTAAAATAGTTTACAATCAATCTGAAGAGGTTAAGTTAAAATACTGCAATCACTAATAATGTCCACATAGAAAACTTATGCTGCAAACAATTATACATAATACCCACTTATAACAGCTGTCTTGTTTTTTTAAACAATAATTTAAAAACGATGTCATTTATGTGATACATGTGCAACATATAAAATGTGAAATATGAAATATTTGGTACAATAGTGCTTGAAACAAATCTCAAATCAAACAAATGAAATTTTAATTATACATATATAATTACCTTGTAAATCAACAAAGTATTTAAAAAAGTAAACAACATTAAAATCTGCTTCATCCATATATATGTATGTATGTATATATAACATGTATATAATTGTATTAAAGATATCTTCATACTTCTGTGACATAAAATATGTTTTTAAAGAAAAACAATTAAAAGAACTATTTTTTCTCCACTCTAATCTGGTTACAATCTTATAATCCAATTTAAAAAATGCAAATACAGTAATGATTTATTAAACTGAATCTCATTCTACATTCTTAGTGTTCAGTTAATAGCCTAGATTAAAGTCACCTATGAAGTTTCAGTGACTCAACTGATTTTTAATTAAATTAGAGTATCATACAATCTCTTCATCTACAGCCTTCTTTTTCACCTTTTCTTTTGTTAGTTTGGTCTTGTTTTGTTTGATTTTACACTTCTAGAAGTGTACACTTTTACACTTCTTAACAGCGCGGATCTTTTTGGTAACCTGACTATGAGTTTCAAAGATTATTCACGTCCGGTGAGATTTGACTGTTGGCATCAGGCTCACTTTCATCGAGTCTGATGTGACAAAATTTAGGCACTTCTGCAAAGTCTCTTTTAAAAACATTATAAATATACTTGTAAAATAATATTCTCAAGACTTTGTTCTTTTGGGGATTGAAAGGGGTATGAAGTTCATACTGTGCAAAATTCTTTAAAATTTTCTTCTGCTATTCTGCTATGAATCAAATGCAACTTCTCCATACAAGTCAAACACCAACCAAGTGCAATCTAAAGAATTTGTGCTTTACTTTGGACTTCTGGCTAAAAATATCAGATTGGCAGGAAGATGTGCAGCACACTGGGCTGCATTTCACCTTCTCTGTCTTGGAATCAACTCACCAGGGGAGCAAAACCAAGATTTTTTCTAACTGAGAAGAAAACCCCCAATCATAGTTTGGGTGAAAATTAAACCTGCAACTGGGGTAAGATTTTAGCCAATAGAACTCAATTATTGCTGAGCTCGAAAGATCCATAAATGTTGAATCTCACGAGACAAACTTATCTGGACCATTTCTGTTAGGTGTAGTTATGGAGAAAAGACAATATTTGCAAGAATTAAACTATGCTTAGAAAATCTTTAAAACTAAATGTTACCCTTTATGTCTTGAAACATCACAGCTGGTATCAGGTAGTTAACTATTTTAGGTTGGAGTATAGTAAGCATACCATATTTAATATTCATATATGACATAGCAGCACTAGCTTTTTTAGTTTTTGATTTGTCCATAAGAACAAATTCTTGACTTAGCATGCAGTTTGTGGCAACTCTAGAGAGGAGGAGACGGGGTAGTATGTACAGTAGCCGTGCTTGGCCGTCCGCAGGGAGGCTTCGTGACACTCTGTTCCACTCCTGCTGGCTATTTCAGGATTATCTGTTAAGAGAAACGGAAGTGTGACTGTGCTTTTAGGTGATACAAGCAGAGCAGTTTGCCCAGATGGTCAGTGCTGGACTAACTAAGCTCAGGTGCAGCTCACACAGGACTGCATCCTGTGTGGGACAGCATCCCGTATCCTCACACATCTTGGGAGGCGCTTGCATTTCACAAACCTATTTGTCTTCTCCTGCACATAGGTCCTCATGTGCATGAGAACACGCAGAGAGGGTATTTTATGTGTCAAAATACTGGAAGGAATGCTGAAGCCACGGAAGAGGGGCCTGGCCATAGGCGGGATGTGCATCCTCAGCACCCTGGCTATCAGTGCGGGTGGAAACAGCCCTGTGCTTCCCACAGGAGCTCCAAAGTGCATCAGTGCCTGGGGCGGCTCTCCAGCTCCCACCATGCTCTCAGACAGTCAGGAATGACTGGGGAAACAGTGGAGATAGGGCCCTTCGCCACTAACAGGCAAAAAGATGTACGAGGCTGGTTGTTTTCATTAAGCTTAAGTGTCTTTTCAATGCACTTTTAGCAGCTGCTTATTTCCTAAAAAGTTATCCTCAGATTAGTGAGCTTGAGAGGTTTTCTCACGCTTCCTTATGCCAGGGGATCCAGAGGATGACCGTAATGGTACCTCTGTGTGCCTAACTAATCACTAATGTTGCTGCTTTTCCTCCAGGGTGTCTCAAAGGGAGAGTGGAGCAACCATTTTACAGGTGTAAATGCTTGTGTTTCCAATACTGTGAAGGTTAAATGCACAATGTGCCAAGCAACCAACTCCACCTGCTCACAGTATTGAAAAATGGTCGATTTCCATCACAGGCTTGGAATATCTGTCAGTGAAAGTCATATCAAAAGCCAGCCATATTTTATCACATCATTGCTAACCTGTGCTCCAGACTTAAACACAAGACAAGGAATTAAGAGTGTATCCCCTGCTCTTCCTGTTTAATTTGGCACTTGATGTATTTTTAAGCTGTATTTGTATGTGGGATGCAAGGCAGTCATGACAGCACTTTGACCTACTTGTGTATTACAGAGATAGACCGCTGCTTAATGAAATATTTAAATATAGTAAATAGTAAAAGGGAAATAAAAAGGTGTTTTGAAAGTAACTTCAACAACATACTACCTCTGACATACAGACCTCCAAAAAGAAAAAGGCTTGCCTCTGTGTGAAAGGCACTTTTTCTAGTCCCCTGCCCCATCAGCCTCCCTACACCTCACAACCCCACTGCCTTGCTCTCTGTACACAACTACTAACCCCACCGAACTTGCCAGCATGCCAAAAAGCCATTTTTGATTACCCCCAGCCCTGAAAATCCAGTGACATGCGAGGCCACATTGTAATGACACTGTACAAACACCTGCTGCTCCAAAGGGCTTAACATCTAAATACATCATACACACAAAAAGGACATATATTTTTAATGAACTTCCACCAATTGTGAGTTTGTTAGCTTATCGCCTATCTTCTGTTTCCTACTGAAATAACAAAGAAATACCTTTGCTCAAATAATAAAGCCCTGTCTGTGATAACCATGGTCCAGCTCCGGCACGGTGATATGATATGTACAAAGAACACAGCCATGCTGAAAATAAGAAGTGACCGAGATTTTCAGCACTGATATTTTTAGCATGTTACAACCCAGAATGTCAATGTAATTAATAAAGCAGCTTTAGCTATACTGGGTTAGCCATAATCACACAAGTGTACTTAAAGGATCCTAAGGTCTCATTTAATGGAACATAACCTGAAATCTACTCTGTGTAAAAAAACCCAGAATTTCAGCACTGCAGCTGACTACATTGTCTGCCAACTTTTGAGGGGATAAACTTGCATTTTCCTATAGTTTTTTTCTCCCTGTACAGAGAGACAGCTAACTGCCCCTTGTGCCAAGTTTTCTTTCACCAAATAGTCCCACAAGCCTGATGTTCCCAATTCCCCCAAAATGTGTGACAGAGAAGGCAGAGGGCCTAACCTCAGACTGTTTCATGGGAAAATGATAGAACTGTTCCTGGCATTGTGATTAACCCAAGTGCCACTCACCCTACTGTGTGCCAGGCAGGACAGAGGGATCTTGGACAGTGTGAAAGACCCGGGACTACTTCTCTTCCCTACTCTAGTGAGTGGCAGTGGCGAAGCCTAGGGTAAGGACTTCACTGTTGTGTCCCTATTCCTGCTGTTTCTTTCCTCCTGTCAAAACCCGGGAAACAGCAAAGACAATGTAAACACTTCCTTTTTGTGTGTGAGCATGTCCTGTTTACGGGTTTTGAGTGCCAGAGGAGCAGCTGGAGCTCTCACTGCCATGCTTCTCCTGCTGCCACTGGCTATGGATCTGGCTTGCTCCCACCACATCATCCTCGATGTGCCACCTCTCATGCAGGGATGTAAACTAGGGCATGTTGAGCCTGGCTATTTCTAGTACATGTAGGAGTCCTCCTAAGAAAAACCCCTCAAGCCTCTCCTTTAGAACAAGCTTCACCAGTGCAGTTGCAGAACTGAGGAGCTACATTTCTTTTTTAACCTTAGCCACAAAGTGTAAAACGTCTTCCAGACTCTTTAATTATATGTTCACACCCTGTTTCTCAAAAGCTATCACAACTCTGCTGCAGCTACATACAGAGGCATCAGCTTCTGCAACTGGGGTTTTTTTTTTCCCTGTGTTTGACAGAGAAATATAAAATGCTAAACTACTTTACATGGAAAACACACTGTGAACCTCTTCTGTTTAATCTACAAACAAGGTAATAAACTGTGATAGAAAACGGAGGATATCTAAGTCTGCATCGCTGCTAATTGCTCCATCACTTGCATGCTGAGAAAGGACAAGCTGTACAGAATATACTGGTTAAGGGACATCCATGGAAACACTACAGAATCTACACTCCCTTATTACATATAAGTAGGTCCAACCACCATCATGTTCCCTACTCTTTGAAGAATTACATCACAAACGCACATATATATATATATATATATAGTCATACTTGCAATACTATTATATCATTATACTCCACAGCATCAGGATACAATGTATTGACACTTTTACCATAGTATATATAAGCATAAACCACTGAAAAACAAAGACTATACAATGAGTGTGCATCGTCTCATGTAAAAAGGTCTACAAAAATGCTACAAAAAGCATTTTCTCATGCTCTGCATGAATAAGATACCTTCTGTTGCTGTACTAAGAGTAATAAGAACACTATTTCCAGCATAAGCGAAATGGCCTGGCACTTACAGTCTGGAGTAGTAATGCAAAGGAGATTTAATAACAGGAAATGGCATTTTTTTGAGGTAATCACAGATACAGGATACCCTCTCCATTGCCTTCTTGCTTGGTACCTATTTGAAGTGGCAGAAAGCTGGCTACCCTTTAGACTAAAATTACTAAAATTGTGCCAATGATAGTTACCAGACCTCACTGAAACTAGTAGCACATAGAGTGAATCTAAATTTCTGCAAACTGCTTTCTAACCACCAAGAAGCATTTGCTCTTCCAAATTTTCCAGCTTCTTTAGAGGTGATATTTTCAGCTCCTAAATGCCAAGACTTCCTCTCTTTTCTACGAAAATATGGCATTTTGAACCTTTTAACTTTAAGACATCTGAGTGATCACATTAAGCCTCCTGTGCAACACAGAAAATGCCTAAATTCAGACAGGGTTTCTCCTAAGGATGATAACAATTCTGCAGTGTTATCCAGGGGACTGACAACCAAGAGAGGTGTTACTGCCAATGATTTCAGCTTCTCACTGACTACCAGCCCACAGTAGTTAGCAGACAAATCTATGTAAACTTGGGATTTCCTCAGACCCAGCAGAGGTGGCTGTGATCAGTTATTATCTCAAGACTTAAAAAGTAAAACTGATAGACTCTTAAATTAGGGTAGAAATTCCACCTTTGTGAATTCTTTTTTACATCCAGGTTACTGCTTTACTTGATACAGTTCACTGAATTAACCAAATTACCAAAAATCAT
Source organism: Neodrepanis coruscans (assembly GCA_013400695.1). Classification (NCBI taxonomy): domain Eukaryota; kingdom Metazoa; phylum Chordata; class Aves; order Passeriformes; family Philepittidae; genus Neodrepanis; species Neodrepanis coruscans. The sequence goes on along the minus strand of VYZS01028803.1, from coordinate 17,666 downwards.
GACTAGGTACTAGGAATTTCAAGAACAATGTTTGGCTTGAGATTTTCTGTCTTGAAGCTACAATTCACAAAGCTTCTTTATTCTGAGTTAAATTTATTTTCCAGTTCCAGATTGATTATACAACAACGAATACAAAAAATTTACTATTCTGCATGAATTCATTGTACATGAACTCTTGTTCAACTAAAGACCTGTCACAATGGATCAGCTGGAAAACATGACTTTGCATCTACCTCTGACATGTTTCTCTTTCAGAAGTTTTGAAATTATTACTCCAAACCACGCTGTGCTTTATACGCCTTAATATATTTCAAGGGGGCATTAAGATTGTATTTGACCTCTACATTGCAAAGCACTTACTCCTCCAAAAATATATAGAAAACATTTTGGACTGCTCAGTCTTCCATTTTAAAAGCAGTGAAGTAATAGGAGTTTCTTCTAAGAGTCTGCGGTGAA
>VYZS01028801.1:21588-50280 GCA_013400695.1 Neodrepanis coruscans | reverse complement strand
CGACGGTGATTTCGGCATTGGTGATGTTTTTGATAAGCCATTTCAAAATCTGCACTGCTGGTGGAACAGGAAGGAAGGAAATAACTGATGAAACTTGGCCAGTTTGCCCCAAGACTACAAAATCGCTGTTGCTACATTGGAAAGGAAGAGGATGGTTGTTGCCCATGAAAAGCAGTTTGTTTTTAAAAGAAATGTTACAGTACTTATATTTATATATATATATATATACGAAAACATACATGCATAGCCATATATTTATATATAAAACTCAACCGAAGTAAGTATCTTGCAGACTGTTATGTGGGTTTCCCACTACGTACAAGCAGGCACTCACCTACATCTCAATTTGCAGATTCAGGTTGTGAAGTGAAGATGAAACGTTAAAGAAACAAACAAGCCTCAACATGAATTTTAGCTGAAACTGGAAGGCAAAAAAGACTTTTAACACACACCTCCAGAATCATGGGATCCAACAGCTGTGATAATAGAATAGAATATAATAGAATAATATAATACAATATAACAGAAATAATAGAATTATAAATAAAGTTTCAAAGTAAGAATATTGGTCCTTGCCAGCTTTTTCAAAACAGTTCTGTCATTCACCTGTGGATCTTCATTATCAGAGTTTGAGGCTACTGCTCTATTTGTCAGCCATGGATATAAGCAGATGACTAAAACAGTGACTCCAAGGTCTACTTCTAGGATTTGTGAAAGTGCAGCAGCCGAGGTACCAGAGGAGAGCAGCACACATTGCAACCAGCAGCAGGCAGTTTTCCTGCATGGGTGATTGACAGAGAACTAAGAAAAGTGAGGGAATCACATGGGACACCAAAACTGGGAATGTGCTCGCTGGAGAAAACAGTCACGGGACAAAGATACTGAATGCACTGAAGAAAAGGGTTCAAGATGATGAAGACGGTTGTTATCAGCTAAGAAGATATACTTCAGTAGAACCCCTTCAAAATATAGATGCAAGGTGGAAATAACAAAAGCTTTTTAATATTGAAATTATTAAAGCTGATGAGTGAGTTTGAGCTTCTTTCTTTACTATTTCCATAACATATGGATCACAGCAGTGCTAGATACTCTGATGAATGGGAGCTGGAGTTAGCCAGAAGCAGTTCACTTACTTGGAGCTGCCCAGTATGTGGAACAATTAATATCAGACCAGAGACAGAGCTGAGACCTGGTTTTCCTTCTCCTTCCCCTGACTCCAAGGTATTCTTGCCATTCATACATAGGAAAAGTGGAGTCAGATGGAAAAAGCAGCAGAGATGTCTCTGCTACTATGCTGGTGGCAGTAGAACAGTCCCTGCTCGGGGTAAATCCTCCACCTGCTTCCTTCACCAGTAGTGGAGTAGTAATCTGGAGAATCTGATCAACACGCCTACACTCTGGCAACAAATTCATAAACTAGGTTAGGATTTTATTAGCTTCCTTTGCAAAGAATGGGAAACACCAAAACTTCCCTAGTGCTCATTTTTATACTACCAGTAGACAGTTTTTTCTAACTGTGTCTGCCTTAACCTGGTTCTCATTATTAATTGACAGCTGCAAAAAGGACAAAATCAAAATGGGGAATCTGGAAACAGTTACTTGTAGTGCTGTTTACTTTATAAATGTAAAGTCAGCATATAATAACCATACTTTTTGGATCTGACCTTACATAATAGTATTTAAGGTATGCTGCTTATTTCAGAAACTGGGGCGATATCCAAAAAGTGCTGAAATCCATGGCCATGCATCTTTCTTCTTACAAAAAAACAAACGATGTCAGAGAGAGGATGAGCCCTGTGAAAGCACTTGTTCGTACTTCACTCAGAAAATCTTGCTAACACATGCTGCCACTGCCATGGGGCAGGCTAAACATTGCTCACTCTTTGTCTTGTGACCTCAAAGCAGCCATGTGTCTGCAAAATTTCCCAACTGGTTCTTTCTGACTTACTGAAATTTGGATANAAAATAAGCACCCAAATTGAAAAATGTTACACCACCTGTAAAGCAAATAGTGCCGTTTCATTTTTCAAATTTCAATTGGTGTTTAACCATTTAGTATTATTTAGGGTCATCTACATGAATAGGAGCTTAAATATAATCTTACACACAGTCTTTTCATCTGCTCTGGACGATACCACTACAGAAAAATCTCTCTCACTATTCATATCTATGTAATTTCTTCAGTCAAATGTAAACTGAGAAGAACAGGAATTACAACTAACACTGACGCTGAAGCACTTGTGTTTAGTGAGCTCAGAAACAGTAAACTTGGAAATAAATCTACCTTTTCAGGAAACAATACAAGGAGTTTGATTAATTCCTTCAGCCTCCAGACTACACAATATGGGTGATATAATTTCCAGCCTTGGTATCTGTAGTAACCACCCATTGGGGCACCACCAACTCTGTGCATCTTTTGGATACAAGTTTACAGTATTCTGATAATCTAATGTGGCTTTCTCAACATTCCCATCCTTTAAGTATTTACTGAGTTGCAAATGATGTTTTCTTTGGTGGAAAGCCATGGGATACCACATCTAGCATTACAATTTATTAACTACTGCAGCACCCTACTAAACAGTCCCAAGATATCTATTATTATGGCAAGAACAAAGTTGGATAATTCAGCAAAGAGGGAAGGACCATGGTACAGGCTGAGTTGCAGGAATCAGCCCACTTTCTGTGGAAATATGGAAATTGTCTACAACACACAGATAGCTCCTCATCACTTCAGAAATACAGCTTCTAGAAAAGCAGCACATTGCCATTACAGTTTTGTACACTATTTACAAGGGATAACACTCTTTTCATTCTACAAAAACTCAAGAATCTGCCGTTCCATACAAAGATACACTTTTTTCTTAATATTCTAAGAATGTCTCTGGAAATAAGAAAAATGCATCCCTAAAACAGGTGGTTAGAAACAATGTAGGAACCTATTTTTTTATATATATATGTATAATATATATTTTATATATTTATCTATAAAACGTATGTACACCTGCAAGCAAAAATAGGATAGTAGAAAAAATGCCACACTGAGAGCTGTATGTTTTAAGTAAATAAATGAGCTAAACATATTATACTCCATAAGCATAAACTTCTAATATTACATAGTTCACTGGAAAAATAACAAGACAAAGTGAGATTCCACCTGATTTTTCTATGACAGTGCTCTCTGTTGTAGAGTATAACAGGAGGGCTGCCAATGCTTCTGAAGGCTGGAGGATTTGAAGGGTTGTAGTTACAGTTAAAATTATTATGGTGATTCTCATAAATTATGCTAATGCATGTTGAAACCTGGCCTTCAAAGTAATAAGGTCCAGGGTACTTTACAAAGGAAATCAATGGCCCTGGCTCAATTTTTTTATTTAGGGGAGCCAAGTCAGTCTGCAGGACTTCCTGAAGGTCACCCAGGCCATGTTTTAACAATTCAGCAAATCGAGGTCCAGGGTTCCTTGTACCAGATCAAAAACTCACCTGGGCACATGAGCTGGTGTGAACTCTCTACCAGTTCAAATTCCATATTCTGTTTTCATGTTTATAAAATGTGGTATCAGCCTCAGATGGTCAGGCTCTCATTGGAACACATCAGCTACTCACCAAACATGCCATGGAAACCAAGCCCATGCACATGCCCATGGGATACCCTGGCTAATTCCATTATCCTGCGCCTCTCAATGACCCCGGTCACATTTGCAGCAGGGGCGGGTCTGTATTAGACACAGCACATAATAACAGACGCAAAACCACGGCCTTTCCAGAAGCAGCTGCGTGTTCCAAAGGCGGCGCATGGATCCCTGATTTCCACCCAGGATGCCCCTGGGTGCCTGGTGCCGGCACCGGGGCTGGGGAGGGGCTGTGCCAGGACAGGGGCCACCTGAGCCCGCCCCATCGCTGGGGCCCGCACAGCCCCCCTCCCCCTGGGGCCGGGGTCCCCTGGAGAAGGAGCCCCGGGGGTGTGGCGGGGGAGCACCCCGAGCCCGCGGTCCCCCGGTACCTCTGAGGGCCTGGTGCATTCCCCCGATGCCGCTGTACAGCTCCAGCACCCGCAGCGCCGCCATGCCCGCACCGCCCCGACCGACCGACCGACCGCCGCCTCCCCGAGCGCCGCCCGCACGTTCCGCCGCTCTTTCGTTCCCAACCCAGGCTCTGCGCTTCCCGGGAAATGCTGAGCGGCGGGAAGCTCCGGAGCGAGCTCAGCCCCGCAGGGTGTAGCCACCCCCGAGGTGGCCGTGGGGCGGGGGCTGCCGGCGGCTCCGCCACTTGCGCCCTCTGGGCAGTGAGGGGTCGGGAGAAGGGTCTGCTCCCCACCATGAATCCCTTGGGGTCAGCCGAAGTTAATTCGGGTGGCTGGTACCGGGCCAAAGAGAGAAAAGAGGGATGCGGGGTGGCAAATAGGTTTATCCCCATAAGAGAGTGTGCGTGCTGTCCGGCTGGGCAGCTGGTGTTAATGGCCTCGACGGTGATTTCGGCATTGGTGATGTTTTTGATAAGCCATTTCAAAATCTGCACTGCTGGTGGAACAGGAAGGAAGGAAATAACTGATGAAACTTGGCCAGTTTGCCCCAAGACTACAAAATCGCTGTTGCTACATTGGAAAGGAAGAGGATGGTTGTTGCCCATGAAAAGCAGTTTGTTTTTAAAAGAAATGTTACAGTACTTATATTTATATATATATATATATACGAAAACATACATGCATAGCCATATATTTATATATAAAACTCAACCGAAGTAAGTATCTTGCAGACTGTTATGTGGGTTTCCCACTACGTACAAGCAGGCACTCACCTACATCTCAATTTGCAGATTCAGGTTGTGAAGTGAAGATGAAACGTTAAAGAAACAAACAAGCCTCAACATGAATTTTAGCTGAAACTGGAAGGCAAAAAAGACTTTTAACACACACCTCCAGAATCATGGGATCCAACAGCTGTGATAATAGAATAGAATATAATAGAATAATATAATACAATATAACAGAAATAATAGAATTATAAACAAAGTTTCAAAGTAAGAATATTGGTCCTTGCCAGCTTTTTCAAAACAGTTCTGTCATTCACCTGTGGATCTTCATTATCAGAGTTTGAGGCTACTGCTCTATTTGTCAGCCATGGATATAAGCAGATGACTAAAACAGTGACTCCAAGGTCTACTTCTAGGATTTGTGAAAGTGCAGCAGCCGAGGTACCAGAGGAGAGCAGCACACATTGCAACCAGCAGCAGGCAGTTTTCCTGCATGGGTGATTGACAGAGAACTAAGAAAAGTGAGGGAATCACATGGGACACCAAAACTGGGAATGTGCTCGCTGGAGAAAACAGTCACGGGACAAAGATACTGAATGCACTGAAGAAAAGGGTTCAAGATGATGAAGACGGTTGTTATCAGCTAAGAAGATATACTTCAGTAGAACCCCTTCAAAATATAGATGCAAGGTGGAAATAACAAAAGCTTTTTAATATTGAAATTATTAAAGCTGATGAGTGAGTTTGAGCTTCTTTCTTTACTATTTCCATAACATATGGATCACAGCAGTGCTAGATACTCTGATGAATGGGAGCTGGAGTTAGCCAGAAGCAGTTCACTTACTTGGAGCTGCCCAGTATGTGGAACAATTAATATCAGACCAGAGACAGAGCTGAGACCTGGTTTTCCTTCTCCTTCCCCTGACTCCAAGGTATTCTTGCCATTCATACATAGGAAAAGTGGAGTCAGATGGAAAAAGCAGCAGAGATGTCTCTGCTACTATGCTGGTGGCAGTAGAACAGTCCCTGCTCGGGGTAAATCCTCCACCTGCTTCCTTCACCAGTAGTGGAGTAGTAATCTGGAGAATCTGATCAACACGCCTACACTCTGGCAACAAATTCATAAACTAGGTTAGGATTTTATTAGCTTCCTTTGCAAAGAATGGGAAACACCAAAACTTCCCTAGTGCTCATTTTTATACTACCAGTAGACAGTTTTTTCTAACTGTGTCTGCCTTAACCTGGTTCTCATTATTAATTGACAGCTGCAAAAAGGACAAAATCAAAATGGGGAATCTGGAAACAGTTACTTGTAGTGCTGTTTACTTTATAAATGTAAAGTCAGCATATAATAACCATACTTTTTGGATCTGACCTTACATAATAGTTTTAAGGGTTGCCTGCTTTTTCAAGAAACTGGGGCGATATCCAAAAAGTGCTGAAATCCATGGCCATGCATCTTTCTTCTTACAAAAAAACAAACGATGTCAGAGAGAGGATGAGCCCTGTGAAAGCACTTGTTCGTACTTCACTCAGAAAATCTTGCTAACACATGCTGCCACTGCCATGGGGCAGGCTAAACATTGCTCACTCTTTGTCTTGTGACCTCAAAGCAGCCATGTGTCTGCAAAATTTCCCAACTGGTTCTTTCTGACTTACTGAAATTTGGATATTGTGACAGCTCTTTCATACTCTGTCCCATGCACGTAGTATGGGCTGTTTAATATATGAATTATGGCTCCACAATATAGCTGGCTTTAAATAACAAGTGATAGGCTATTCTAAAATTATGTTATTCTAAATAAGCACATCTACAGAACTATAATACATTGATGAAGCAGCTATTTTCTTGACTCTAGTATATTTATACTAAAATATATTTTAAGAAAACTGATCATTAAGTGGTATTTTTAAAATTCTTGACATAAGCATGTGGTATCAATATTTTCATTGAGACAGCTTTTGAAAACCTCCTCCTCCTCCTACCAACTAGCAGCATTTCCTCAAAGTAGAAGTTTGCCCACATCTCTGATGAGTGGTATGATACAGGTAATCATGCTAGATCTGTAATTGTTGCCGTGGTAACCAACAAACACATGAAGGGAAACAGCTACATGTGGTAAGAGGAACACGCAGATGAAACCACTGCAATATTTTCACTTCTTAAAATGCTATTGAATTGTTAAAAATGTTACAATTAGCAATGCTGCCAAAAAACATCACAGAAACATGCTTAAGATTTTGCATTGACAACTGAAAGGTAAAATTAAAAATATGACTGGACCATGTACTCTTGTCCCCAAAGTGAGAGGAAAAGATTTTCTTGTGTTTCTGTAGTTCAAACCAACAACAAATGCACACAACAAATGCCCAAAACATTTTATAGGCTCCTCAAGCCTTCCGCAGTTACACATCACCCTCCTCCCTGCTCTCCCATCTGCAGCAGAGCAGAGACATGACACCAGCAGGGCCTCTCCCTGCCCCCAGCTGTGAGCAGGAGGTTGCCAGTCTGCAGTGAGTGTCCCTGGGTTTTATTGAGGCCGGGAATGTAACCCATCAATGTAAGCTGGATGATGGAAGGCAGCAGACCTGTAGCCGAGAAGTGTTAGTGAGCATTTCCTCTATATTCAGAAAATGGAGAGAAAGCAAGAAAAATCTCCTTCTGCTGATACACCAGAACTTTAAAAGTGCCTTCACAGGAATCAGCCAAAACTGTATTACATGCAAATATCAATGTTGATAGCTAAACAATGAAAAATGTTTCTTATGTCCAAATGTCCAATATACCCTTCTAAGTGAGGATCAGAAAGAATATACAGACAACTCATCTGCCCAGAAGGGAAGCTTATGTTCTGGGTCAAAAATCACTGTGGCCAGGAAAGAATGTGAAGCATGTCATACTCTTGCAATGCAACCGCTGAGTTGAAAAAAAAATCACTGAGACTGTATAGCATGAATTATTATTTCTATAACCATTAGCCCAGTTGGTTACTAAGAAAACTGAAAACCTTCTGCAGTTTATCAAAATCGATCTGTAGCGGATGTAATGTTTCAGGAAGGAATTTATCAGACTTGGTTTCTGCTGAAATGATGCTCAGTAAAAGTAGCTGTCAACCACAGATGTGGTGTTTCCCGGAAGCCTTCTGGGCTATGTCTGTATGGCTAAGGAAGCCTATGATTTTCATTTATAATGCCATTCATCTGCAAGACTAGAAATGAAACCCATATTAAACCAGGTTTGTCAGCCTCTCCCAGCACATTTCCAAGAAGTCTATATAGGAGAAATTTATGTAGCTGAAATTATTTGGAAAAGTGATCAGACACATGATTTTCAAATACATTAATAGCTCTATTTCAGGATTTTATTTTCAGTTCTGGTGCTATGCATATATTCTGTAAGGAATAAGGAATAAAAAGACATAGTTTCTCTAACTAAATCTTTACTTTTCTGGTTTAAATATTTAAATCTAAGTAAATCTGGACTGTTTGTTATGTTTGGCCTGCCTTAGTCATCCCAGCTGGATGAGAGGTCTATGTTTACCTGATTTTATTGACTTTCTTGTTGTACTTACACATTCCAGTGCTTGACCAAAAACATAAAGGATAAAAGAGTGACCAGTAAAAAAAAAAATAAAATCTGTATCTATATATAAAGCTAAAGTCTTCACTGGGCTGAACAAAACAGACTCTGAGCTCTAAAACACCCACTGAAGTCAGCCAAAAGATTGCTGGTGCAATGAATGTTTTAAATCAGACCCTTGAAGGGTCACAGGAAATGGGTGACAGCAGGCACAGAGCCAGGCGTTGTTAGAGGGGGATCAGTTCAGGATGAGGTAATGGCGTGGGAGATCCCAGCTCGATTGCAGAGGCAGGAGGAAATGGTGTGGTGCCTGCTGCTCTATAGGAGGGATGCAGGGATAAGGGAAAGGAGAGAAAAGGAGTGCAGATGCTGAGCCTGGATGTGCCTCTTAGCTTTTAACTTAAGGCAGGAATTTTCACCTCCAGTATCCCTGTATGATTTGCACAACCTATAGTGTTCAAACTGAAAAAGCTTGTAGATGTATGACAGTGTTTGTCATGCCTTTTTATCACAAGGTCATCTAGTATCACCTAAAGCTTTTATACACCACAGTCTTGTCTTTTAAGGCATTCAGCCCCTGCCCAAATGTTGTTTTTTTCATTCAGTCCCGTACGGTGAGTTTCATCTTTGACTAAGACTGTAGTTAGCACAGGAAATGAGATCTTTTATGCCGTGATGGTAGGATATCAATAGTAGGGTATTTCCTCCAGACAGAAGGAAAACCTTTAATGCAGCCACAGCAGAGCTGTAACTGTGGAGTTACTGAGCTACCTTCATATTGGATAAACCACCATTGTACACAGTAAGTACTCTAAAATCTGCCGAAGAAGCTGAACACTTGCTGCCTAGGCAGCATGGAGATGTCTTCCACCCTAGCTATATTGCTGGCACTTGCAAATGAGTCACCTTAAAGCTAATTTAAAATTATTTTATATCACTTATGAACTGTAATGACAGAAGTGACTGTACTGTAAATATTATCTTTCTCACTTTGTGTGTGTCTATAGATGTTTGTCAAGCACACAAATATACCAGAAAGTCTCTTGGGAAATAGTGTATAGTAAAACACAGATTTTAAGAAGACATGAGATTTTGTAAGGATAAACTGAAATTAAGGATAAATTCAAGTTATTCTGAAAAAATTCCTAGGTAAAATATAACTGTCATTTTTGGTTGCTAGGTGTTTTGGAGTCATTTTCCCCAAGTAAGTGTTGCCTCAGCTAAGAACAAAAAGCTCTGGGTTTTTCTAAAGTTAAAGCAAACTTTATTTAGAAAAAGGGCTGTAAATTTTAGGTGTTGTTTTTGCTGAGACAGTCTGGAGAGAAAAGCCCCAATAAGCTTAACCTAAACAGGTCAAGAAAGCCTAAAATAGTTATTTCTGAAAAAAAGAGAAATCATCTTGTACAAGACATATGCCAGTATGGACTGGCAGTGTCAATATTGAGCTGTAAGGAGTTGAACTGATTTAAGACTCCAGCAAATATGTTCCACATAATTCATAAGAATAATACAATGGGAAATTGTTGGAATTATCTATTGGGAACTCTGCGTGTCAGATGAAGTCCCTGAGGATGGTTTCATTGCAGTTGTGGTGCCAAGTCAGATGTAGCACTCATCTCCTAAAGTATAATATACGGTTGTTCAAAAATTAACAATATTAAACTCAAGTAATTAATTAACCTAAACTGTGTATAATTTGCATTATTATTGCCAGCCCAGGCATCATTTATATTGTAGCACAACAGTATTGTGTCTTCATCTGCAGGATATATCTCACGATTTCTCTTGATACCACAGAACTTGATTATTTTTGGAATACAACTGCAGGACAGTGGCATTGTGATATCCAGGGAAAGCCATACCTCTCCCTCTTTGAAAGATCCTGGCATCTGACCTGTATGTTATTTCATCCTGATATGCTTTGGACTTATATGATAGACTTGGTAACTTCCATGTCATAGAGTTTATGGGAAATGCCTGATCCATGTCAAATGAACAGCCACAAACATTGACAAAAAAGTGCCTGAATTATTGTAAGGTCATCTTACACAAGCTCTCTCTTACCCAATGACTATATAAAAGACCAGATTATTAAGGGAAATTTCAGGTAGATAGTGAATTGTCTGTGTAATGGGACACAGGACACCTTTCCACTCGGAAAAGTATGGATGTCTCCACTCTAACAGAATATTTGCTCTCTTCCATCTTCAGCCATATGCGTCATCTCTTCTGTATTTAACAAAGTTTCCACTCAGTTTCTTGTAGCCCACAATATTTTATGCATCTTAAATCTGGATCATCTTCCCTCCTTAATCCCAACTGGACAGAGAATATTTATGCTTGAAAATTAGGCATAGAGCTGGCATGTAAAAACAGTCTTAGAAACTCAGTCTTCTCAGCTTTGGGGTGTGTATGCCACAGCCTCTTCCCTTTGGAAGGAGCCAACTAACCCCAGAATGGCTAACACAATGTACGCTCAGTTTATGAGTCTCACTGGAACTGAGGATTTGGCACAGGAACTTGGACTGAGGAATCCACTAAAAACTTGGCCTCAAGGAGTTAGTACTGTTCTGGTTGTCCTGGGCATCTCAAAGGAAGAATGGAACAATTAATGCATGCAATTAATGATTCCATTGCTGAGTCCTGCCTCTTCCTCAGAAAGATCATCATTTCCTGGTATATCATGGCACGAAAACATTATGCTATTTATGCTTTGTGTAAGTGATGGAATTGGGAGAGAGAGAAGAATTAAATCACTCCTCAGATTTAATTGTTTTTTGGCTAGAGGAGCTCTTTAAGCAGTTTGCTTTGAAAAAACTTGGCCAAAAAGAAGTAGTAAACATTTAACTGACAGAGTTCATTAATGGCATGCTAGAATCACTTCTTTTAGCTTTTTCTGAAAGAGAGAATGGATGGTTGATGACGGATCTGAAAAAGTTTACAATCTCAAAATTTAAAACAGTGATCCCAGACAGATACGGCTTCCCATTGTAACACGACACATGAATGTTCACCCACACTGTTAACTTCTACCTGTGCCAACAGCTTGCTGCAGGGTTAGCAACTGAGCAAGATCAAGATGGATAAGTCAGCAATGTGGCAAAGGACAGAAAGAAGCTATGCACCCTACCCTCCCCCTTCTCACATTGCTAGAGCTATGCATGATGTTTGAGACGAACTCAGATCATAGGGCTGCACTGGCTTTGAAAATGAGCACCCAGTTTCCTACAGAATTGCCCTGTTTCACACAGAAAATATTCTATTCTGACAACTAGAAACCATAGTAGAGGGGAATTTAATGCATGACAATAATAATTCTTTGGAAACATAAGTCATGCAGCTGGGTGGCTTGTCATGTTCAAATCACTTCCCCAACTTCCCTTGCCAGTTTCATATAGTTCATTATACATTAAAATAGAATATTTTAGACAGAATTGGTTAGTTTTGTACATAGAGCATAATCATTTGCTTGAAAAAATCAGCAGTGAGTCACACCAGTTTGATATGCTTTGCAACACTGGCAATGACTACAGGCAACATAATTTTTAAAATGCATTTCATAAAAGAATTGCCAATGTCTTTCTTAAGACCACAATCAGTCAAGGAAGTTTCTTGCAAGGGGAGACTTCAAGGCCTGAACATTTGGTTCATTTGAACAGATGGTCTGCAGCCTGGTGATATTCACAAACCCACATCAGCTTCTACCTGTTGGCATGCAGGGAGACAGATTCTCTGGGTTCAGAAAAATCATCTCTTTCCTGGATGCATTGGCCTTTCTTGGGGGTTTCTCCTTCGACTTGGCTCCCAGCTAAAGGAAGAGACAGGCCCCATCTGAAGATTTAGAACCAGAATCCATTTTTTGGAAACAGGGACCTTTCTGTTTTCAAAATCATAGCAGTCTTAGTGTTTTCAGGCCATGGCTGAAAGAGGAAGTGCTCTTTGGCACTAGAAGTTGCAGCAGTCACTTAAGTGACAGGCCACAGCACTTGCCATGGCTGAGCACTACAGAGAGGTCCTGTCCAGTTGTCTGTATGGCATTACAAGCCTTTCATTTCCTCATGCTGAAGCAGGTCCCCATTGCCTGGAGTTTGTACAATACTCATGATGCAGGGGAAGTGTGAAGGAAAGGCTCTACGGCCCCATGCATGTCACGGCTTAAGATTGCTGTATGGTACTGACAACAAAAATTATTGTATTTGCATAGCAGGATGTTTTTCATGTTTATTTAATATTTATGGGTCTTTTTACAGCTCCTGGAAGCAGAAACTGTGGAAAAAGAATATAAATCTAATCAAAAAACATTCACATCTGTTTAGTCTAGGCTGATAATAACTGGAAAGAACATTCAATATTTGGACTAAATTGCTCTAGTTTCATGCATTTTAATGAAATGGTAAATTAAAAAAAAAAAATGAATGCCACTCTTGTCAGTGGTGTTTTCAGACCAACAGATATTTTTGAAGAAAATTATAGAAATTCTGCTATGAGGTCTTTTACATTCTTAGAGCAACAGATATTCAGTAAAATGCCATTCAAGCATCTGTACCCTCTCTATATGCACACCTATTTTCCCTGTTAATGACAGCTGTACACAATACAGGGTTTTTTTGCTGAACGTCTAGGCCTTGATTCCATATTTCATTCTTGGCAATGCACCAATATATAATTCTTTGGAAAAAAGCCAAAAAAGGAAAAAAATTCTTCAGTGTGAACTGAAAATCTCACGATAAAAACACGTGGGTTTTTGGGTTTTTTGTTGGTTTTTTTTTTAGGAGTGCCATTGTCTTACCTCTGATCTACCTCTGTAAAGGTAAGTGATATTGCAGGATGATCAGGCAATTGCCTGACTGTACTGGAATTGCAAAGGAAGACATCACAGTAAACAACTGACAGTAACAGTAAACACATGACAACTAGTAGTTTATGAATAATCCCCAACGTGGTGCTGAGTGATGCTGTTAGATGTCTGTTCTTCATGTCAGAAGTGATAAAAATCTCAATCAGCCACCATCTCTGAGAGTCCCATAGCATTTTCCATAAAACTAGACTGATTACTGTGATTTCATTTCCATTCAAAGCACACTCTCTATAACTTTTATGGCTACACTGAGACAGAGTCGTTCCTGAAAAGGACAGTGGAGATCTTTTGGCATTCAAGGGGACATGTTTTTTTCCCCTTTGGGATTTGGGCTGAAAATGTGTGTTAATTTTTTCACAGCCTCACACGAAACTTGGAGCTTCCTCCATTTATGCATCTGTTTAAGTGCCAACCAGCAAAAGGCACCTAAAGTTTACTGTAGTCCCAACAGCTGACAATATCTGAACATTTCATAGTGAGAAACAGCAATGAGGCAGGTGGCCAAGAATACATATGGCAGTGGTGACAAAAACATATGGAAATTACACTTGAAACATGGTGGGGGGGGTAGATCATATTTACCAAAACAAACACCTTGGATTTTAGGGGCAATGCACTTCCTGAATGAGGATGTGCCATTGAAGGTTTTGTGAAGTAGAAGCAACTTATGGTCCATTAAAAACAGACTGGGCAATAGCATACCTTTAAAAAAACAACAATCTGCTAAAACTATCAGTATTTCTGAGTAACACATCTTTAATCCGTGGGGATGTTGGTTATGTGCTCGTTTGCCTGCTCATAGAACAAGTATGTACTTTTGTGCCAGGGTTACACAAAAGCTTACAGCTCAAACTTGATGGCTTAAATAGAACTCTGAGAGGGCCAGGCAGCACAACAGCGTCCAGGCTGGCTTTGGGAACCCTTAGCCTCAGGAATGCCGTGTGACCTCTGCCTCTTATTATTATGGGTGAATTGAACAAGCTGTAGCCCAGGACTTACACTGCAAGCACTTCAGCAGCTCAACCCTGTCAGCTTCCTTTACTTGACTAAACTCCAGTGAATAAAGGAAGTTAAAACCTCAAGGACCTACCTTTAGACACAAACAGCATTCCTGCACTTCTGGTTGCTAACACATTGAAACTAAAGAGCAGTTTGCTTTAAAAAAACAAGACCTTTAATAAAATATATGAGTTCAAATTCTTTCTCATAAGTTACAATACCTGAAGTATAATAGATGATTTTACTGTGAACTGGGATGTAAAGATTACTTTTCTTTCCACTCACTGTTCATGTTCAGGTTTATCAAAACTTTCAATGAAGACATTTTCTTCTGCAGGACTGCAAGCTAAAAAGAATTAAAAATCAATGGTAGTTTTTTATCCCCTAAGTGCTGAAGTAATATATTACAGATAAAACCATTATATTGCTCGCTTCCCATGGCAAAGAGGAAAAAGATGCCCCTTACCTGATACAGCAGTGCAGAGTTAGAGAATACGAGTCATGCTTAAAGCTTGAGTGGCCAAAATTCTCTAAATGACAGGGATTCTGTCATCTCCCTTAAACAACCTCTGCATTTGTACTGAAAACAATCTGCTGCTCCTCAGTCAAAGTTTTTCTCTCTTAACTTTTATGCCATTGCTGTTGCCCTGTACTACTCATATCATTCTTCTCTATTGCAGCTAGCCCCACATTGATAATAAAACTGTTCATGAAACACTGGTATTTTTTTTCAAACCTTTGATGTTACACACATATTTGCAGATCATGTCTAATGAATAATTATAATTTTCCCAGGTGCTTTCCTAAGACTGACCATATGTCTACTGAAATTAAGAGAAAAAGTCTGTTTGGTACAGCAGTGCAGAACCAAACCTTTGTTAAAATCAAGCCTGCTACTATCATACTTATTATCCAGGAGCAAGATCCTGTATCCAGCTAAATTCAATAATGTACTGTCCATGCTAAAAAAAAGTAAGTTGTTTCTGTGATCACACCATTAGAATAATGGCAGAATTAAGCCTTACTCGTGTAATTGTTCACCTAGCTACCAGGAAAACATATTTAGCCTGTAAAGTTTGTGTCTTTAGTACAGAAGTAGGAGTTGAGATTGCTGTCATGGGAGGTAGCTAAAGAAAACACATTATTTTTCTGGCGGTTTATTTTGAAAAACTAACAGCCCTTTGTGAAGAGTTTGCATTGCTCTTCCCTGATCTTGCTCTTTCAGAAAGCTTAAAAAGAAAATAAAGGCTCTCGGAAAGTTAAATATTATATATGTATAGACATCATACCTATAGAGACGTTTTAACGGGTTATTTTGAGTATTTTGCCAGTCCTGTGACATAACATTAAACTTGCCAACTTCCCCGTTGCAGTCACAGTGCTAACTCTGGGAGGGGGACAACGGGAGGCAAGGGGAAGCTCAGCGCCTGTTTCCCCGAAGCCGAAGGTGCCGCTGCTGCCATCCTCGTCCTCCCCGGGCATGCGGGGCCGGGGTTCCCCACGCCACCATCTGCGGAACCACTGCCCCGCCGCGCCCTCCCTGCCACGTCCCGCAACTCCGTCGGAAACATGCCGGCCCGCGGGGCTCACAAAGGGAGAGACCACCGCCCTCCACTTTCACCCCGCCGGCCGAGCGGCCCCACTCGCCGCCTTTGTGTCCGCGGCCACCGCCCCCTCCCCGCGGGCGGGGCGGGCCCGGCGGGGCGGGCCCAGCCACGGGCGTTGTCGCCCCATAAGAAGGGGCCCGGGCCCCGGCCACCGCCCTTCTTCGCCTGCAGCACAGCGCGGCTAGCCGCTCCGCTCCCCTCCGCTCGCGGATTACAAAGACCGTGCCACCGCCACCATGAGCATCAGCACCAAGAACTCCTCGTACCGCCGCATGTTCGGCGGGGGCAGCCGCCCCAGCACCGGGACCCGCTACATCACCTCGAGCAGCCGGTACTCGTTGGGCAGCGCCTTGCGGCCCAGCACCGCCCGGTACGTGTCCGCCTCACCCGGCGGCATGTACGCCACCAAGACGACGTCGGTGCGGCTGCGGAGCAGCATGCCGCCCATGCGGCTCCACGACTCCGTGGATTTCTCCCTGGCCGACGCCATCAACACGGAGTTCAAGGCGAACCGCACGAACGAGAAGGTTGAGCTGCAGGAGCTTAATGACCGCTTCGCCAACTACATCGACAAAGTGCGCTTCTTGGAGCAGCAGAACAAGATTCTGCTGGCCGAGCTGGAGCAGCTCAAGGGCAAGGGCACGTCCCGCCTGGGCGACCTCTACGAGGAGGAGATGCGGGAGCTGCGGCGGCAGGTGGACCAGCTCACCAACGACAAGGCACGCGTGGAAGTGGAGCGGGACAATCTCGCCGACGACATCATGCGGCTGCGGGAGAAGTGAGTGTGCCGGGGGAACGCGGGTTCGAGCTGCTGGCGGCTCCCTTTGCCGCCCTCCCCTCCTCGTCCGCTGGCGTGGAGGCAGCCCCTGAGCATCCCGAGCGGTATCGGGCCGGCGCGGGGATTTGGGGACTCCTCCCTTGCTCCCTCCTCACCACTGTCTTGGCCTTTCCAGGTTGCAAGAGGAGATGCTTCAGAGGGAGGAGGCCGAGAACACCCTACAATCCTTCAGACAGGTTAGCGGCGGCTGGAGGGCGGGCCAGAGGAGGTGGTGGCGGTGCTTGGGACTGAGGGTGGGACTGCAGGAGTTTGCTTTCTTTTCACAGTCAGTTCCACGCAAACCCTCCGTGTTTTCTTTAGCGGGGTGCTGTGGTCTGAGGGGAGTGGAGGGAAACTATTGTCCTGCTTTATCCAAGTCTAGCCTGTTTTACAAAAAACGCTCCAACGTGGAATCACTTTCCGATCCAATAAAAGTGAAAGGGGGCCATCTGCTCGGTTGGCTGAAGGGTATTAATGGTTTCTATGGGATTCACCGTGGAATGCAGATACAGGCATTCTGGCAAGTGTGGTGGCAGCAGATTGAAATAATAGATCCCTTTGTGTCGGAGGGGAGGGTGCAGTGGGCTGCATTCTTACTAAATGTGTAATGGTGCAGGCATATTTCTAGCAAAATGTGTCTATCATGTATATCATCCAGTTTTTTATACAAAACGAACTCCTTCTTGATGAATCACTTTGGTCAGTGCATTACTGGTCAACGGTTTCAAATTTAAGTTTTTTCATGTGGGTGTTGTCTGCTGACAAGAAGTAGACAATTTGTTCCTTGAGGCGAGGTCACAGCAGTCGAGCCTGCCTCCTCTGGGTGTCTGTTGAGAATGTGGAATTTAGTCCTCTATAAAACATTGATGTTAACCTAGGAAACAACTTAGGTTAATTTAGTCTCTGTAGGATGCTCTGATGTTATTCAGATAAACTAAAACCTACATGACAAGCAGAACCAACTGTGCAAATAGTGTTCAAAAATTGTTAAGCTTAGGTTTTCACTTGGTCAAAACCATCTTTCAACTTGGATTAAGCCTTGTTTTTTCTAGGAGATATTCAGGAATTTTCCTTCTCAAAACAAGGTCTCTTCGTTAAAACTGCTGGTGTAAAACAGCATTGCTAGCATTCTTTCAGGCTGGAAGTGACTCCCCTTATCTCTAGACAGCTGGGTATAGGCTGACTGTCCCAGAGCTCTTCATAAGCATTAGTAGAGGTGACCATTCAGGAAATCACCACTTGATTGTTAGCATTTCCCTGGACAAGGCTTTTGACTGTAGTATATTTATAGTCCTTGAAGGATAGCAGGTGTCTCCATGAGATAATGTGTGGAAACTGAAATACTCCCATTCAGAGCCTGGGAATTCAGTCTCCACCAGCATTCTCGGGATAGCTTGGAAACAGAACAGTTTGAAATACTGCCTTAATTAATTAAGTTTATGGGTACTAAGCCAATTTAACATAGTGTGAAGTTCCATGCAGAAGCATTTAACTTAAGTTTCAGAGAACCTGATCTACTCTGATTCATTGTTGAATTCAGTTGAAGGATCAATTCATTTAAGGGTGACTTTTACACGATCTTTCATACTTATTTGGTACACTTTAGGTTAGGCATATCTATATTTCAAACCAATTGAACTTTTTGAAGCATCTAGACTTTGAAGTTAACTTAGCTTTGTGCATATCCCATGCTCATAATTCAGCTCTTGCTTGCATTTTTGAAAGGGGTCATTCAGGAGCTCAACCACCAGCAGATCTGCACATGCAATACAGTCAGAATTGGATCCATTTAACATTCTAAGGTGTAGCTCATGCATAAGAAATGAAAATTCTGTGAAAACTCTACACTAAGTCCACTTGTGGCATAACTGTTACATTCTGGTGTGTTTTATTTGAACAACAGTAATACCTCATTTTTCCTTATTGGGAAGGGTAGGGTTAAATCTGTTTCAGTATAAGTATTCTTCTGAAAATGAAATTAAATTCATGGGACACTGAAGCTGAAATATCCTGTTGTAAAAAAAAAAAAGACCAGCTTTTTATCAAACCATTGTATTCTTCTACTGGAAAGTTGTATATATGGATGCTGAACACTTCAGCAGATATTTTGCTGTTCTGATGTAGCATCAAATACTTTTACTTGATAGAGCAGTTGAGTATTTTGTTATTTTAAAATAAAGTGAACAAATATTTGAGCTTTTATTTCCAGAAGCTGCTTGCTTCAGAGACTCTTCAACTTGTGAACTAAATTTTAATTTTGTTCTTCTGGGCAAAGATGTGGTTTTATTCATGTGCTTAGGGGTGTACTGCACATGTAAAGGTTCAGTGAATTCTTTCTTTTGGGCAAAACAAGCATCAAAATTAGTGCGAAAGTTATTATTGCAGCCTTGCCAGCCAATAGGTCCTGAACCTATGACAAGACTTACAGGGTCTCCTGGCTAACATGAGGTTTGTCTGAAGTAAATGTGGATGCTTAACCCTGCAAATTATGTGCCTTGCATTAAAGAAGGATAAAGCGAGTGGGTACTCCGGTTGCATGTATCTATGACTTATACTTTGTTTGCTCAGGCTACAAGTAGTTATTCATTTATCTGGTTTTCCAAACATCTAGGGAATACTGATACAATAAATCTTATTGATAGGAGATATATAAATGATACAATATAGTGAAGTCCATACCATATATTGTAAGTGTCTGCAATTTAAGAGGCTTTCAATTTATTATAAGGTTCTAAAAGCGTGTACATATTCAGTTGTTCTGAAAAAGAATTTGTAGTCTTCAGGATGCAGATTTCTGTAAAATCCACTAGAACTCTTTGGGTGTCTGACCAATTGTGTTGAGTCATAACCATGTAATTTTTTGCCAGAATGATTCTGGGGAGTTTTTTTGCAGGGAAAATGAATTAGAAAATTCCTTCCCTGAGCTGAAAAACAGAGCCAATATGAGCCGTGGGTGGAAAACTAGATTTGATAGGGACTAACAGTAAAGGGGTATTTTGCTGGATAAAGAAAACAGAAAAATTCTTCTGGAGCAAGAACCTTACTCCAGAGTAGGAGTGATCCAAGGAATGGCTTTCAAGAAGGCTAAAGAAAACACTCCTTATTTCAAAGGTGTCATAATGGTGAGAACTGCTGATTAGGAATACTTATACTTTCAGCAATTCAAAATAGCTTTCAGAGTAAACTGTGAAAACCTGATATGTTAATACCCTGTGAGCACAAGCATGAGACTGTATATGGAACTATTGTGAAAGGAACAACTGTCCCCTTTACAAACTAGTTGTCCTACACATTTAAAATGTAAGAAGTTACCAATCATTGTTTAGTCTTAAGTTATTTTTTGAACTAATTCAAGCTGCTCCCATGTGACATTCATGATGTGTCTTCTGTTATGCCTTAAATGAATTTTTGCTCTTGATTAAGACTATCTCTGTCCAGCAAAAGGTGGAGTCTTTGCCAGCAGCTGTGAGGGTGTAGGCAATGATGAGTAACTCGATTTGTGTTTATGCTCATACTTTTTTTTTTCTCAAGGGAGACCTGCTTGGAGAAGTAAATGCTGCAGTTCCTATAAGTACCTAACTAGCTTTTACAAGTATTTTTTCAAAATGTGGTCTGTGGGCCTAAGGAGCTCTGTGGTTGGTCACCAAGGAGTCCAGAAATTAAGCCCAGTGATAGGCATGTAGGCACATGGGTTGCACTTCTAAGCTCCACTGGAAAGAATGGAAGTTTGCAAATTGCAAGACTAACTTTTTCAAGCTAGAATGCTTATTGTTGACTTCTGACTTAAGTACCTGCTTAATTTTCAAGCAGGATTTACACTCACCATGACCTGTGTTCTCTTGAACATGGTCAGTAATATGTTGGCAAAGATGATATAATCTACATATGCTGTATAGTTCACAAAAAACATAATGGAAGTGTGTATAATCATTTCAGGATAAGGTAGGAGATTGCAAAAAGGTTTCTTACAGCTTTTGATTTCTTATTGTCCTGCCAAAAAGCTTAGATGTAGAATCAATTTGTATGCTGCTGAATTTACTGTAAAAGCTTTTTCTACCTTAATTTTGTAAGACTGTGAATCATTCTTCTTTCTGGTCAGGATGTTGACAATGCCTCTCTGGCACGTCTTGATCTTGAGCGCAAAGTTGAGTCCCTGCAAGAGGAGATTGTCTTCTTGAAGAAGCTTCATGATGAGGTAAGATGAATAATGAGGTCTGTGTTTAGATGCTGACTGTCTGGCATGCAAGCAAGTTCTATGCTTGTTCTGTCTCAAGAGTCCCCACCTGTGTATATTCTATATGCTTTTCTACAATAATGTTGAGTGTCTGCTTCTCTTTAAGGAAATCCGAGAACTGCAGGCACAACTCCAGGAACAGCATATCCAAATTGATATGGATGTTTCTAAGCCTGATCTTACTGCTGCCCTGCGTGATGTTCGCCAACAGTATGAAAGCGTTGCTGCTAAGAATCTTCAGGAAGCTGAAGAGTGGTACAAGTCCAAAGTAAGTAAAATTCATCAGGCACTCAAACCAATTGTTCGTAACAGCTGTGATGTAGCACTTGGTGTTCCCTCTGTCTCTCTACTGGATATGTACACAGCCATGACACTAAGTAATTTTTAAACTCTAGTCTGGGAAAAGTACAACTGAAAACATTTTGTGCCAGAAGTAGAGCATCAATATAATGGGTGCATACTTGCAGTCTTTCATATGCTTGTACCTGGAAGCTGATGCTGGATGAAGTACTGGAGAAGTGAGTGAACAAATGGGTGAAAAGATGGGAAACATACAGGGTGGGGAAACAAATATGAAAGTTTGGTATGAATTCCAATTCAACAATTAGAAATAGAGAAGCATTTTAAGAGTAATGCTAATATTTAAACGTTTCAGATGTTAAGTCCTGTCATGGCTTCAAGTCGCCCTCAAATGCTGTGTCCTAAAAAAGTCTGTTTCACCCTTTCTGTTGAAGTGTTATGCTAACCAAAGTGGGGATTTCCACAGTTTGCAGATCTCTCCGAGGCTGCTAATAGGAACAACGATGCCCTGCGCCAGGCCAAACAAGAGGCTAATGAGTACCGCAGGCAGATTCAGTCTCTCACCTGCGAAGTCGATGCTCTTAAGGGAAGCGTAAGTAGAAGACAGCAGTTGTTTGGGCATTCTTCCCTTTGCAGCTTTAAGCACTGCACTGCAGTTTAATTGTTGATTTATATGAAAGCAGGTGATCTCCCATGTGCTACAGCAGCATATTAGTACCTTTTGAAAAGCATGCTACAGGCTCAATTTGTTTGAGTGCATGACACTGCACTGGTTAGAATGATATACTGACCTAGTCTTACTTAAGCTATAAACAATGAGTTCATTCCC
The DNA here is from genome assembly GCA_013400695.1 of Neodrepanis coruscans. Classification (NCBI taxonomy): domain Eukaryota; kingdom Metazoa; phylum Chordata; class Aves; order Passeriformes; family Philepittidae; genus Neodrepanis; species Neodrepanis coruscans. The sequence continues at coordinate 28,307 of VYZS01028801.1, read as the reverse complement.
TTGCTATAATATTCACTATTTATGTAGCACTTTCTGAAGGTGTTTATGGCTTGTCTGTCAGGTACAGCTGAAGCTATAGAAAAAAGCTGGAGGAGCAGTGAAAACGAGGAACAAATCTTGCTGTTGCTAGAACCTGACTGCCTTAAAGGCTGGCTTAAATGGATTTAATAGTGTTTAATGCACCATTGGTGTTTAATTCACTGAGTACTGCTTGCATGCGGACTGGTACTGCATGTGTTGGATTTACTGTAAGGGATTTCTGTGTCAGCTGGTAGAAGAAATACATGGCAGACCTCGAATTTTGTAGTGGAATAACCCTCCTTGACTTTGGAAGGGGACGATAAGGAGATGACAAATTTGGGACTTATCTGGGCATTTTCAGAAAGGATACTAACGTAGCTTTGCTTTTTTAAAATGCTAAGGGTTTTGAGGGTGGGGAAGAGTAGCTAAACTGCAGCAGTGCTTGATTTCATTGTTCTCTCCCAGAATGAGTCCCTGGAGCGCCAAATGCGTGAAATGGAGGAGAATTTTGCTGTTGAAGCTGCTAACTACCAAGACACTATTGGCCGTCTGCAGGATGAGATTCAGAACATGAAGGAAGAAATGGCTCGCCATCTTCGTGAGTACCAGGACCTGCTGAATGTAAAGATGGCTCTTGATATTGAGATTGCCACCTACAGAAAACTGCTGGAGGGTGAAGAGAGCAGGTAAACACATGCAGATACTTTTCTACATGGCAATTCCTAGAAGACACTCTATACCCATGTCTGATTTTCTTTTTTTTATTTGTAGGATTAACATGCCAATTCCAACCTTTGCTTCTTTGAACCTGAGAGGTAAGCTGCTTCTGCTATTTCAGTTTAGCCAGTTGTTCTGCCTTCAGCAAGAGTTAGAATAGTTCCTTTTATGCTGATTTTTGAACTTGCGTAAGTGCAGTTGGTTGTGAATGTTTTTCTTGTATACAACTACAGTCCTTGGAACTACTTAACCTTGGATGTTAGGAGCTCTTGTGTTCCTGGACACTTATTTTTAAATATCAGTACATAGCAAGTGATTAGTTTAGATGCCTGCTGAACGTGCTTTAAGGGGAATGGGGAGAAAATGCAGAAGACTGGCTTATTCAGAGCTGTGTACTTATTTCTATACTACATTGGGATTCTGAAAGTAGACACTAAAATCTATTACACCTCATTTCTTTGAAGAGGCACTTCATCTAGACTATTAGTAATAATGCATTTTGTTCCGCAGAAACCAACATTGAGTCTCAGCCAATGGTTGACACTCACTCAAAGAGGACACTTCTAATTAAAACCGTTGAAACTAGAGACGGACAGGTTAGTGGTAACTTTATTTCTATCACAGATGGTCACCTTAGTGCAGCTTGTATATGGTAATAAGTATTGCATAGAACAGCAACTGGCAGTCCTAGCTGTGTGACTAAACATAAAGTTGCAGCAAACAGGCTTCATAAAAGTTCATAAAATTCATCTGATAGTAAAACCTTACGTTTCTGACAGTTACCTATGTATTGAGTATTTAAGTTACCTGTGTATTGAGTTCACCTAAGTTAGGAGTTCTCAAAGATTTCCTTAGGAAAACATATGACAGCAAACAGAGGTACTTTACTTGTTTGGGATAAGATGTTGTTGTCAGTCTAAGTAAAAGAAGTTTAAATAGTTTCTGCACACTCTTTACAAACTAGAACTTCTCATTTAAAAGTGAGAGCTGATACCCATTTGTTTGCATTTTTGTGTTACTGGATGTTCCACTTCTAACTAAAGAAATCGCAAAGGATCTTCCTACCAAAACTTAATGCAAGTGTTTGTTTTTCATCAGGTTATTAATGAAACTTCCCAGCATCATGATGACTTGGAGTAAAGCTGAAGTGAAGACGCATACTTAGTAATGCAGGAGAAATTCTTACCAGCAAGATTGAAAAAGTCCATGTCTTAAAGGAAGAAACAGCTTTCAAGTGCCTTTCTGCAGTTTTTCCATGAGCGCAAGATGATTATGCTAGGAAATAGGTCTTAGATCTTGCAAACTGACTCTCCCTGAAAGATTAGAGTTTACAATGGAGTCTAGTTTACAAATAGCAATATCTTGTGCTGCAATACTGTTTTTAAGTATCAGAATTCAATAAAACTGCTTTTTTCCAGCGCAGTATGAGCAACCTGTCGCTACTTCAATAAATCTTTGGAAAATGGCTCTTAATGTGTTCTAATTTGTTAACTTCATGACTTTCTGGAAAGCCATAACAACATAATGCTGGAATTATATACGGTTGACATCTCTAGTACTGGCTGTGTGGAATGCTGTTTTTTCAGTGTAACTAGATAAACTGTCTTACTCATTTACTGCTTAGGTGTTGGAACCAACTAAAATGGACTATAACTGGCAGATGCATAATGTATTATGATATTTCTTATCAATTGAATAAAACATGATACTTCAAGCTAATGAAAGTTAATCTTGCTTCCATATACTAGTTAACCTAGTTACTAAGAGCTAAGAATGCCCAAAATACCTTAAAACTGGGCTCTATGAAATATAGTAGTTATGTAGCGGAGAAATAGTTTGTGCGAGCCCTTATCTCAGACAGCACCTTTCCAAAGTTAACAGCTGACTTGGTGTATTGACTTCATTTCCAGGAAAAACTAGTTCCCAAAGGCTTGTCTGTATTACAGAAGCTAAATGAAGGTTTCAGATGGAGTGGGGGTTAGGAGAGACTAGCTTGCCTTATTGCTCACTTGATTCTATATTTAAACCCCTTGTTAAAAATGGAAGCCACCGTGTTCTCTGCTCAACATCAGCTTAAGTGCGGTAGACTGGGAAAGCGCTCCCATCTAGCTTGCCGTAGTCTTGCAGGAGACAGAAGTGAAAGGCTGAAATCCTTAAATTTTCTTTTTCTTCTGCAGAGCAAGGTACTTCTTCTCAAATTTAAACAATCGAGACCACAGCACAGCCCCAGGAAAATAGTTACTCTGTTCTACACCACTACTCTAAAACCTGCTTCCTGCAAGCTTTTACTCAGGTAACAATTTTTGTGGAATGATTAAAAGAAAATGAGTTGTTCAGTAAATAGGAATAGCATTCAGTGCTCATTAATGGTAAGGGTAGTAGTTCTATGTTGTACAGACAGTCTCAAGCACTTGTGAACTGATGTATAAGAAAAACTTCCCCATCTGATAGGGATGAAAAAAAATTACTTCTTTTCCACCCTCATTAGTTCTTCCCTTGGCTTGAATGCATGACTAACTGGATGCAGTGCAGGCACTGGAGTGAGGGGGCAGTAGGAGTCTGCTTTTTTCCATCTCTGTTGCCTGCAGCACCCTGTTAGGAGATGTGCAGCTAGGATGCTAAAGAGAGGTGGGCAGTACCTGGGATGTGCTGAAACCCTCTGCAGCTCAGACACAGAGGTATCCCACAACCTGAAGGTAAGGGCTTGCGTGTGAGGGCAGTTTACATCTTTGAACCACCCAGGGAGGGTGGTGAAGTTGTTCTTCACAGCAGAAAAGCACCCAAATTTTCAAAAAAGGTATGGTGCTGCTGTTCCTATTCCCTGTTTCTCTAGTAAGTGTTCACAGGATTCCAGCCTTAGACCTCCACCTCCTGGTAGGCCAGAGGGGAGTTTTCTCTTCCCTGTTACATCACACTTGGGCTGATGTTCAGCAAAACATACAAATCCATTAGGCTGGGATATGTCCAGCTTGGTGCTTTAGGTGCTTATCCAGGAGAATAGTCTTGCAGCTGATCCTGCATTTATTCTGGTGACCCTTCCATGCATAAGGGTCAGAAGTGACTCTCAGGAGTGTGTCTGGACCCAAGTCTCAGCTGCTGCTTGCTGCAAAGTAGAACAGATTCAACCTGATGCATAGCATGGTGAGTAAGATAGAGTGAACCCAGCCTCTTTCATGCTGCACAGGTTACAGACACCAGGTTTTCTACTACCTTTCGACATTCAGAATGATAAAAAAGAACAATTGAATTTGCATAGGAAATGCTTTCTGTGAAAGTGAGAGCTCTGGCTATGTGTAATATCTCATTTTGAACACTTAGCACAGGTATCTACAGCCTTTGAGGACCAGAGTGTGTAAGAGGCTGATATCCTACCTATTCGAGACTACTGAAATACTTCTCTGGGCATCTAAAAGCTTGGGCCAATGTTTAATATAATTTCTTACAGCTGAAGCAGTGTAGGATCCCTGGCTGGTGGCATTTGGCAGTGTATGGGCAGGGAGAGCCAGCTCCACCAGGGAATAGTGGGGACCCTCAGTGGCTCTGGGCAGAGACCTATAGCACAATGTGCTTTTTGAAATGGGCATTGGCTGCTGGAGGTTACCTGAATTGTGATAGTCTTCCAAATGTTGCTCCTTGTTGCCAGCGACCTGGCTCACTGCTTTCTGCTGCTTTTGATTGCTTCACTCAGCAGATAAAAGTGACTCTATCAAGCACTGACAGTACAGGAAAGGAGTTATTCCTGGCTTTGGTTTTATTCCTGTGTTTGGGTTTACTCAGAGCATAGAGAAGCATGTGACAAAGCTTTCAGCCCTGGGAATAAAAAGAAAAAGAAATAAAAATAAATAAACCTAGTTGTCAAGGGGATAGGAAGATTGCAGGAAACCTCCAAAACCTGCACTCCATGCTAGTGCAAGAGTGTCCTCATGGTGGAAAGAAGAGTGGATGGTGACTGTGTGAACTTCTCAGTGTTTGGTCTAAGGGCACCTTATGCTAATTACTATATTACTACTATAATTACTGAAAGCTGCTTAGTGCTGAGCCAGCAGCTGACCTTGGAACTGTATTTCACATCCTAATAACTCCAGGCAGCAGCCATACCACTGATGGCTGGGTGCTTGTTCTGCTCTCCGATGAGCACTGTGAAGCTGCTCCTGTGAGCTTACAGAGTGACTAAATGTGTGAGGTGTTCCTACAGTAAATGATACTGATCCTCAAGATAACTGACTATCCTCATATTTAGTTTATTTTGCCTCATGTAGCCAGAAGCTTGCTTTCCTTTCTTTTTATTTTTAATAATCTTGCAAAACACAGAACCTGTTAACAGAGACTCCATATTCCAAGCCTAAATGCATTTCTTCTGCCATCCAGTGGGTCTGCTTTGATGTACAGCAAATATACCCATCCCTCCCTCCCTTCTTTTTTTCTCTTTCTCTCTTCTCCATTTCTCTGTCTAGTATTTCAGTGTTGAACACACATATTTGGCTCACAGTATGCTCATGGTTCTGGCCCAGCCAAAGGCTCTGGCCTTCTCTCTTCCTCTTCCTGTGGCAGCTCTTTTCAGCTGTTACATCTGTAAATGGCTCCAGTACTGCGGGCCCACTGTGCTCAGTGAAAACATCTGTATTTATTAAAGTACATAGAGGAAATAACTACAAGGCTTCTCAGAGGTCCTGAATGTTTAAATGAGGTGTTTAAAGAGCTCAGGACACTTTACTTGAAGCATGGTGGAAAGATGTCCCTCAGTGCTGCTGGGAGGCCCATGGCATCATTTACCTGAGGCTGCAAGGTGCTTTTCTACAGACAGACAGGTGACTGGGCACCTCATGCAAAGCCACAAAGGCACCCAAGGAACCTTCAGGAAACTGCTTATAGGAAACCAGTCATCCTAGTCCATTGTGAAACCTCCCAAATGAGATCTGGGCCAAAGCCCTCCATTCCAGGAAGGGTACTCAGCATTGCCTGTGATTAGACCACTTTCAGGGCTCACACTCAAAATCCTATTTGCAGGTGCAAAATCACACATGTAACTGGGTTACTGGGTGCTTTGAGACTGTTCTGTTAATGGTCTGTTCTCCCATTAGTCAATTAAAACATACCTTGTAGACTCTCAATCACCTTTAGGCACTTAAGGAGCATGGAGGAACTTGTGGCTGACATATCTATCGTAGGGCTGTTGGTGGAAATCACCATGGACCGAGCCACCAAGGCTGCATGGAGATCGCATTTTGCTGGAGCACACTTGGTGTTGGGGGGGCTCCTGGCCAGGATTTTCTTATGCCAACTGGGAAAAGGGAAGGCACACATAGGATATAAATTCTTATGTTTGAAGAGGATAAGCAATTTAATGGCTGATGCTCTAAGAAGTACCAGAGATTTTAATTATAAAATCCTTCTACAGAAGAAGGAAAGCCTGGGTGTTACTGAAAATTTTTAAGTAATTTGCTTACAACAAATAGTTCCAAGAGACATTTACTTGAGTGCAGTCATGCATGCAGAATTAGGAAGTGGCAACAATAAAATTACATCTTCAATCTTCTTTTGGTCTCTTTGTCCTCATGCATAATGCTACAGATTTCAGATGTAAATTCATGGACTTTGTCTCACATAGTGCACACACCCAAGAGACTGCTGGAGGGTGAAGAGGCTCACTGCTAGAGCATTTCAGATCTCCCCCAATTTATCTGCTTTAAAGAGTGAATTTTTAATTTCCTCTAGAGTACCCTCTGCTCTGTTCTTTGTGGTTCTTTCCAAGGTGGGTTATTGTTGTAGGTTGGAAAGGATAAAACCGTTCCTCCCCGCTACTCCCTGACAGGACTGTCCGCGGTCCGGCGCTGTCGCGCCCGTGGAGACCGCGTCGGGAACGGAGCCGCTGCGCGCGCCGAGAGCCACCGGGGGCTGCAGGTGATGGCGCCATGATGGCCAGCGGCAGCGGGCGAGCTGGCGGCGGCGGCGCTGGGAGAGGCTGGCGGTGGTCCGGGCTG
>VYZS01028801.1:4656-21294 GCA_013400695.1 Neodrepanis coruscans | reverse complement strand
GCCAAAGGACACCTTTTTTCCCCTTTCAGCACTAAATCTCTCCTCGGGCTAAAAGGGAGGAAAAGGGAGAGGGGCGCGGTTTTGTAATCTTCTTGAGTTGTTCTCCTCAGTCGAAACCGGGCAGAGGTTCAAGGCTAAGGGGCCCTCAAGACCACGCGCTCCCTTCTAAATACCGTGGAGTCCCTCAGCCGGGCTCCGAGGGAGAGAGAGAGACAAGCACTATCGCCAGAGCGTCCTTACCCCAAACGCGGGCCCTGGAAAAAATTTATTTATTTGTCTGTTTTGCACTTTATTTGTCGGGTTTTGGTGTTTGCGCAAAATAAACTGTGATTTTTTGTGTGTTCTCTTCATTTTTGGGGTGTGTTTGTGACTTCTCTCAGAGTCTCTGCTCCAAAATCACTGAATTTGTGGTAAAACCACCACAGTTATTGTCAGCCCTGTTTCAAATGGGGGGCTGTAAGCACAGCGGACAAGCTCAGAAATGTAATCTAACCTCAGGGATTCACTGAGGGGGCAGTTAGCACTGTGTACTTTAAAGAGACTGATTTCAGGTCCAGGTACTTTTACAGTTTCGATTTCAGATCAAGTCCCCACCAAATGAAGCTCAGACATTATAGGGTACCAATGCAAAGCATAGTTCAAGTGAAATTCCCAGCTTCAGCCAGGAAGACACAAAAAGGAAAAAATCCAGTTCTCCAACAGCATAGAGCTACCTTAATTGTAGGATTCTTTTCTCTCTGCAGCATATTGCATCCTTCACTACAATGTTCCCTTCTTCTGCACTAAGGGCAGCAATGCTCTGGCTAACAGGACCCCTCACAAGCCAGTCCGAGGCCATTTCCCAGGTGCATGAGCTGGCCAGAGGTAAAAGCTGCTTATAGGTTTCCTTCCACAGCAACCAAACTCATTGTTTCTGGAAAGGGCAAGTCTATGGCAGCCACGTCTTTGCACAGTGGTGTGTCATAATTTCTGTACAAATACTTCAGCCTGACATTTTCGTCCCGTTGCTTTTCCATAAACGTATTGCAACTGTCTCCCTGTGGTGGGTGACATGAACTGCAAGGGAAAGTGGTCTGCATGAAGCATTTCTCGCTGGTGGATCTTTGCCTGCAGTGAACCATGAGAGGTGGTATGGCTGCAAAGGGGGAGACACCGCTTTCTCCAAGAACAGCTCTCCAGTTATTCTCTGCTATTGGCTGTGATTCTAAAGTCCGTGAAGATGTCACAGACTTGGCAGTCAGCAATAAAATGTTCGGGATGGAGAAAAGTGTTGGGTTGAACCCAGACAGCAGCCAAGCACCTACACAGAGGTCTGCTCCCCCTTGTCACTCCAGTGGGATGGGGCTGAAAACAGGAAAAACAAAAGTAAGCAAATGTGTAAGTGGAGATAAGGACAGTTTAACAGGTGAAGAAAAAAGGGAGAAAAAACTCCTGGAAACATAAAGGCAATCACACACTAGGCCCCACAGGCAGACAGATGCCCAATGGGTCTCCAAACAATGGGCACCTGGTAAGACTTCTTCCTCCTTTACCTCAGTCTTAATTGCTAATGATTGAGCTGATTATGCATGACATTATATGGTATGGAATAGCCCTTTGGCCAGTTCAGTTCAGCTGTCCCGACTGTGTCCCCTTCTAGTGTCTTTCCCATGCCCAGCCAGCTTGTTGATAGGTCAGAGTGGGAAACAGAGGAAAAGCCTTAATGACTTGCAAGCACTGTTCAGCAACAGACAAAACATTGGTGTGTCACCAATACTGTTTTAGTCACAAATCCAAAGCATAGCACCTCAGGAATTGCTATGAAGACAGTGAAGTCCATCTGGGCCAGATCCAGCTTTATTATACAGGGAAAAGTGAGTAATATGGGGAGTTTTTGCTGGCTGAAGTGCCATGTGCAGGCTAGGTTTTCATTCCCATCTGTACCTAATGTTTAAATACTGTAAAGATACCTTGGCTTCCACATACTGTAAACTATTACTATAATATTTTTAAAGTTTATTTTGCAAATTGGAGAGCAATTGCAAACATACTTTCTGCTCTAGCAGCCCTTCTTTGATGGTGCTTGCTGGAGTGCATGACAGGTTTGCTGCCCCCAGCTTTCCCTCTCAGCTCTTAGTGCCCTGCAGCTGGGTGGCTGTGGAAGTGTGTGGCTGTACCACTTCTGCTGAACAACACAAAGCACTTTCCCTGCTGCTTTAGACTAAAAACTACTGGACTAATCTAGGAGGGGTCTGAAGTGTACCCTATCTTGCATTGATAGGATATGTGTCTATCCTGGCCAAATCCTGTTTGGTATTCAGTTACTTTCAAGTGAAAAAGTTGTGTCTTATTTTTAAAAAGAATTTCTTGTGTTTCATTTCATGCCCTTTGCCTCTAGCCCTGTTACTGGATACCACTGAGGAGACCTTGCTCTCTCTTTGGTATTTCTGCCACCAGGTGTTTATACGCATTGATGTGATCCCCCTGAGCCTCCTCCAGGCTGAAGAGTCTCAGCTATCTCAGTTTCCTCTACTTGTATGTCAGGTACTCCAAACCCTGCATCGTCTTCATGGCCCTAGGCTCGACATGTTCCAGTACATCCATCTCTCTCTTGTACTGGGGAGTCCAGAACTGGACATGGCACTTCAGAGGGATCTAAGCAGGGCTGTGCAGAGGGAAAGGATCATCTCTCCCAGAAAATGTAGCCTGTTTATATCAATTTATACTGAATGGTTATGAAAAGGATCCATAGAAAGTGGTGATCTGGCAGGTGGGAGGGGAAGTAAAGGCCAAGGCTCTAGAAGAACATAGGAAAGCCCTATTGGGTCAGACCTGTGATCCACCCAGTCTCCTACAGAGCTTGCTGAGAAAAAGGGTGTAAGAAAAAGGGCTCCACTCCCTGGAATAATTTTGATTTTCAGGCAAAGAGAAATTCAGGGGCTTTTTGAGCCAGTGGCTTTATCCATTGGTGAAGTTGTCTGACTTGATCTGAATAGTTGGTTTTTTTTTAGCTTCTAACAGCCTTTATTTCATAATATGCAGTATACCAGGGAAGAAACTTTGAACATTTTCTTTGGATTGTTTTATCCTTATTGTCTGTTCATTTTGTTGGCTAATCAGGAGTTCTTGTGGTATGAAACATGGTAAATAATTTTGCATTCAACCCCTTCATGTCACCTCTCATTTGACAGGATTCCTATCCCTGGAAGAGTTCAAAGACAGCTTGGATGTGATGCCTTGGTGTTTTTCTCTCATATTTTGGGTTTTTAGCCTGACTATATAGTTTCACTCATAAGCTTTTTGTAAGGCCTTTCCCATGGTTTGCAAAGATATGTTTTAACATTCTTTCCAAGATAAACAATGTAGCAAGGTCATTGTAGCAGCAAGACAGAAAAGAGGACTCAGAGAACCTGTGGAAGGCTCCCGGGGGTTGAGAGGTCAGGCTGGATGCTGGTTGGTGGACACAGGGCATCCCCTGTGGATGGACTGATGGATATTATAGATGTAGTGTGATAAGGGGGCGTGGGGCACATCTTTGGAATCTGGACGCTTCTATTAAAAACTGCACTTTCCTTTTTTAACTTTGTTTGAAAGGTTTTTTTCCTCTCTCTGATTTCAGGCATCAGTTGGGGCTCTGAGCAACCTGGTCTAGTGAAAAGTGTCCCTACTCATGTCAGGGGGGTTGGGACTATATGACCTTTAAGATCTCTTCCAACTCAAACCATTTTGTGACTCTATAATTCTCTAGTAGCTCTCCTCCAACACTTTTACATCTCTAGTGTCTTTTGATCGAGAACTCATCCTGTAACCCTAATAATTCTCATCACTCTATTCCTCATTTTAGTTGTGCTGCAATCTATTTAAAACAATGTGACTAAGACAACATGCTGTCTCCAAAACATGTGCATTGGAGGAACACAGAATGACATAATGGGAACTCCTATTTTGTGCTCCGTTACCTTCAAAGTAAGTAAAAATATCCTAGCTACTTTTTTGATCACTGCTCAGTACTGTGCTGATGTTTTCAGAAAGCTATCCACAGTGACTCAAAGATCTGTTTTCTAAGGACTAATAGCTATGAGATTTTCTCCCCCCCCTCTACTTTTCTGTCATTGACATTAAATTTTCATTCCATGTTTGATCACCCAGTTAACCAAGACTCTGATACTCTCCTGCAACTTAATTGCCCTTAATAATTTTGTACCAACTGAAAACTTTTGTCAAGCTACTGGGCAGCCTTAGCTAGGTCACTGAAGATTATATTGAACAGTAAAGTCCAGTGTGGAAATTCTTGTGGCAGCCCACTGACAGCCCCCCTCCACAACAAAGGTACTCCATGACTTTTGCCATTTCCTGCTTTCTAGCTTAAAACAGGGAGAACATACAATCTTAGGGTATCTTAGAAATCTGCAATAATGCTTATGCAAAAGTTTTTGACCAAATCGTCCATCTGCATCACCCTTACCCTCAAAGCTTGTAAAATCCTATAGAAGTTACCACCAGATTCATGAGGCATGACTTCCTCAGGAAAAAATCCATGTGGAATCCTACCCAGCGCAGCTGCTTGAATAGTTCTTCCTGATGTTGCCAGGTAAAAATACTAGATTTATTGCTGTTCAGAATTCAGCATCACACCAGAGCCTTTTTTTAAGAGTCTAAAGTTATACTGGCCATACTGTTCCTCTGATACCAGATGCATCGCAGCTCTCAAATTAGCAGTTTCATGCTGGGTTGCTGCAGAGCTGTTTGACGGTTGTCATCCTGCCTTCTCCTCACCTGTCGATGTATTGTTTCATTTCAAAACGTTTTCAGTTTGAGATTGTTCTTCCTCTGCCTCAGGGGGCTCCTTCACCTTTTTTCTTAACAAGCTGCCTTCATCTAAATTTTTTCCTATGGCCTTATCTTTGCTGAGTAATCCTTCTACTTCTTGACTGTCTTGCTTTAAGCTACTCTGAATTTCTGGCAGACATCATGGTTTGGATGTGTTTGAATGTGTTTCTTTTTATTAGCCGCTTGTCTCTTCAACTGGTATTTGATCCATTTCACTAGAGATCAACTTTTCAGTTGAGAGACTTTCTGGGATTTCCCATTTGGACATGACTTCTGTCAACTTCTAGTAGTTCATGTCACAGTATTTTTAAAGTTGTGTGTCATTTTTTAGTTTGCTTGTGGGATTTTTTGTTTGTTTGTTTGTTTGTTTGTTGGGGGGAAGGGGAGAGGGGATCCTTGTCCTGCCTTGCCTTCCCTTCCTTTTCTCCTTCTCCTTCTCCTTCTCCTTCTCCTTCTCCTTCTCCTTCTCCTTCTCCTTCTCCTCCTTTCCTTTTCCTCTCCTCCCCTCCATTGGTTTTTCTGTTGGTTTGTTTGGTTGGCTGGTTTGGTTTTGTTTATTTGGGATTGTTTTTTGTTCATTTGTTTGGTTGGGGTTTTTTGGTTTATTTTCTGGTGTGGGGGTTGGGGTTTTTTCGTGTATGTGGTTTTGTTTGTTTGTTTGTTTGAATTACTGACTGCTTTTGAAGAAATCTTTATTCAAATGGACTTCCAGGTCACTTTTCCTTCCTGGCTTTGTTTTGAATTTTGGTATATGCAACTGCTATATCCTCTTCACCACTAATGTCTCCACTTTCCTCACAGGCTGTAAATTAGTTGGTTCTCTCTGTCCTTTGCAAGATATATTCTTAGCTTTTCTTTCCTTTAACCTGTAATTCTCTAGCTGCCTTTTCCTCGAAGTAGTGGAGCTCCTGTGTACCTAACTGAACTTAGAACAATTGCTTTGAACTTTACAGCATCTATTTCAGAAATGAAGGAAAGCTTTCCCATGAAAGCTTGTCATTTTCCTCCAGTTGCATTAGATGGACTAATAAAATACAGGACCTCTATCCACAACCCCTGACTTACACTGTCATCAGATGAGCAGCTATTGTAGATGCTCTCCACACAGGCTGGCAGGGAATAACTTCACCATCAAGGGCTATCCCATCTCCCCCAGCTGGGAACAGGGCAGGCTGGTGTGAAAAGACATGGGGCAGCCCCAGCTCAAGGTACCAGGCACCTCCATGGGGAAGGAGGTGCCTGATGTAGAGGGTGTCTGCTCTGATCAGGAAGAACAAGTAGATGAGGCCTTCCACAGCTCCATGTTCCTTGTCTCTGGTCCTCATAGTGAACTTTAGCCACCCCAGTACATGCTGGAAGAAGAGCACAGCCCTGGAGGCTCCTGGAGAGCACTGATGAAAACTTCCTGACTCAAGTGATAGAGAAGCCAGCAGAGAGAGGTACTCTGCTGGACCTCACACTTATAAACAAGGAAAGGCTCACTGGTGATGTGAAAGTCAAAGGCTGCTTTGACTGCAGTGACTAAGAGATGGTGGAGTTAAGTATTCCGAGCGAAGACAGCAGGGCAAAGTCCAAGATCCCAGCCCTGGCTTTTAGGACAGAAGACTTTAGCCTCTTCTGGGATCCACTTGAAAGAGTCCCATAGGATAGAATCCTGAAGGCAAGAGGGGTTCAAGAAAGCTGGTTGATATTCAACAATCACATTACTTATGCTTAAGAACAATCCATCCTAAATAACAGGAATTCAAGCAAAAATGTCAGGAGGCCTGTGGGGATTGTTAAGAGTTCCTGGCAAAAGTCATACCTAAAAATAAAGTATGCAGAAAGTGGGACCACAGTCAGGTAACCTGTGAGAAATATATAGAGACATTATATGAGCATATGGACATGGTTAGGAAACAGCCAAAGTCACCCCAACTTCAGTCTGGAAAGGAATGTCAAGAGCAACAAGAAAAGCTTTCATAGACACATAAGGGGCAAAAAGACTAGTGAAAACATGGATCTGCTGCTGAAAGGGACAAAGGTCCTGGTGACACAGGATGCGGACAAGGCTGAGGTACTTCTTCACCTCTGCCTTTGTTAGAAAGGAATCCCCAAAGACCAGGGCAAAAATTGGAGCAAGAAAAATTTACCTTTGGTGGAAGAGGATCAAGTCAAGGAATACTTAAGCAAACTGGACATACATAAACCCCTGGTCCCCAACAGGATGCATCCCTGACTGCTGAGAGAACTGGCTGATGTCATTGTAAGGCCACTTTCAACTGTTCCTTCCTTTGCTTCTGATGGTTCTCATATTTCAAAACAAAAGCCATCATGGGCTTTTCACAGAGTCAGTTCTATTTCATATCATCAGCCTACAGTTGAAGAGTCGCACTTTACTGCTTCATACTTTGAGATATGTTGACGTTAAGGTAAGGTTTTATGTGGGTAAAATCCTACACAAATGAATTCAGCAGGGTTTTATTTGCCTGTGGTCTGAAAGGAGGCTGCTGGAGCTGCTATGGGCATAAGAAGGAGAAGCAGAAGTGTCACAGGACTGAGAAAAGACAGAATAGAATAGTCTGGGTTATAAAAGGTTTCGAAAACCACTACCATACACGAGCTGGTCATCTACCTTTGTTCAAGACCCTTTCCATGTACAAAAAGCAATTTCCAATAGAGGATTTGCTTTTGTCTCTCAAATATTTCTGTTCATCCAAGAAGCCCTTCCCCAAATGCACTGTATATCACTGGGGACCTGCTCCACACTCCAAATGTTTTTTTTTCATGTAATAAATACTTGACATTTGGAAACATTGCTTCTAAATTTACACAGTGTAGAGCTCACAGTTTGAAATTACTCTCTAAACACCCTGAAGTGCCAGGCGCATAAATAAATATCTTTGCAAACAGATTCTCATTTATTAGTTTTGCAAGTATATTTTCATTTGTTGGAGATGGGTTTAAGTTAAGAAAATGCAGGAGAAAGGCAGATAAAAATGTTAAATTCTCTGCTTGTTCTTTTGATCTATTTTCTATCTTTGTATTTTAAATTTCACAGTAATGGTACTATACATCTAAACTGTCCAGTTGTGCTTTATGTCACAGCTGACCAAGCATAGGGCAAGCTGTGTAACAGCATCAAGAAATAAACTGCAGTTTTTAGGGAGAGGAAATACTGTCTGTCTGCAGGTCACGCATAGTCTCCATCATATAGGACATAAATGGATCTCAAGATATACTATCTACCTCCATAACACTACTGGGAGAGGACCAAGCATTGTTGTTTGCATTTTGTAGAGGGAATGATAAAGGACTAAGTGCTTGACCATAGAGAAATCCAAGGACTGCTGTCTGCTCTATGTGGAGATTGAAAAAATCCCTACAAAGGCATCCTCCCCTCTGAACTGCAATGTCTTGCCTCATTTCCAAGTGTGTGGAAAGAGAAAAGATTGCTAATGGGCATGAATTGGTTGGCATCCCTTCTCACTTTCTCCTATGGATGGTGCCTGTGCTGTACAGGCTGGAGTACTGGTGCAGTTAATGGTGCCATGCAAGGATACAATATCAATCAGCAATCAAGGTGACCTTTCCACTTACTTTTGATGCCAAAAAGCTAAATCTCTTGTTCAAATTGGCTCTCTGTTGTCAGTGGAGGCAAGCAGTGTGATGGGTGGGGTAAGGGGCTTTCTGACTACAGAAGGTGGCTGTATTAGCCCAGATGGTTTCCCTGGGGCAGGCTGTATAGGCCAGACTCTTCTTCAATACAGGCTAAAGAAAGTGGCCAAACCACAAGGAATCAGGGATCCTTGAAAATGGGCTCAGAGCCTTTGAGCCCAGGGCCTGAAGTCCATGAGTCAGTAGCATTGATAACCATAATGATTACAGACTTTTGTTTTGGTCTGGGTGTGCCAAAGCATTGCTTCTTGGCCAAGTCAACACTTGAGTGAAATGTAAGTAGTTTGACACTTTTTCTGGCAAATGACAGATGAACCTGTGTGGAACATAATGAGTGTGAGGGTCCCTGTTAGCACAGAGTCATGATTTTACTACTGCTTACCTCTTTCTCTGAGCATGGATATCCAGATTCAAGGAATATGCTGACCAGTCAAGCTTTATGACATTGTCTCCACAGTGTTGTATTACGCTGACAACTGGCTATTACTTACCTCCAGTTTTTGGTTCCCTCACAAAGATCTAAACCATGGCTTAACCAAAGCCCCTCAGACTCACAGTTACTTTAAGCCTTGCTAATGAATTTATCCAAGTGAAGCAGCGACAATCCCTAAATGAAAGAAGTTTTACTTGCACTGCTAGATTGCTGAACTAAGCTAAAGCCAAAGTACAATCGGATTAACTACTTTAAATGTATATATTCAGGACTGCGCAACGGTTCAAGTACACAAATCCAATACTGATTTCTACTGTGAATATTTGATAAAGAGCTTTTACATTCTGATTAACACTTTGTGACCATGAAAATTGTTTTAGAGGTCAAAGAAATTAAGTTCACTGTTTGTTATTCACAAAGCTGAATGTATACCTATTCTCTTTCAGAGAATCCTTATCAACCTAATCTCATTGTATGCTATCTCTAAGTGATTTTATATAGTCTGCTACTTAGCTGCTATTTCCATCACAGCTTTGTATGAATAAGGAAAATGGTAGCTCAGTCTGGGGTTGTACCTGCATTTCACCCACTCCATAGTCCCTCAGGGTGAAACACTGAACTATGGGCCAGCACACTGAACATGGTGGCCCAGCTAGTCTGTTCATAAACCAGGGAACCTAGGACATAATTTATCCCATCCCGACAACTAAAACAAGCCAAATGAATTATACTCCACTTCTCTCCAAGACCATAAAAGGAATCCACAGTGGTGACTCTGAAGTGCAGTGATGACACCTGCATTCAGTTCCATAGAAACTACCTTTGGTGTCAAAATGCATCTACTTCAGTTCACTGCTTGACTGTACAGCATGGAACTCCTCATCTGGGCCACACTTCCCCCTCTTCCTTTTCTTTTCCCCTGGTCTGAGGTCACTTTGCAGTGATCTTTCATCTCAGCTGATCTCTTGCTGTCTGACTTTTGAAATTAATATCTTCAGCGAATCATTCGGCTCCTGCAGAGCACATACAACACAATCAATATAATTACTTCATGTCATACCTCAGTTGTCACTTCACTTTAATGGACTGCAAGTAAGATGAACTTGAAAAGTGCTCTAAGTTAATGTTCTTAGAGCTTCTATTTTAAACTCTTCTGAAAGATGTTAAATATATTCAGAAAGAAGAGATTTCATCCTAGAAATTATTATCTGTATTACAGCAAAGCGAATAGGGCCATCAGAGCTCCATGATTAAGGGACTGTTAAAGAAACATTCAATGTAGATTGTGAAAGTGTAGGTCAGGAATATTGGGACTGATCTAATAAGGAGGTTTTTATGATGTAAAAATTTATATATAATCACCCTTACTATGAAGTAGCCTCCTTTACTTACAGACCATGGAGCTTAGCATACAAGTCTGCCTACCTTGAACTAAAGATTGTGGTTGGTGAGATGAATCTTAGGCTATTTCCTTCTGCCACCTTGATCAGCTTTATAGTAAGGTGAGATGTCCAAGGATACTGGTAGACCTGCGTCACAGCTACTAGTTCTGCCTCCCAACTCTGGCCCATCCAGTGCTTCAACATGTCTGTCTTTTTAAAAATAAGTTATTTTACATCAGCATTTGATGAAGAACCGTGTATTCAATGTCAGAGTACTATAATTTTCCACTTTAGGTCACTCCCTCTGCCACATAATAATCAATAATCCTCATCTTTCCTTCATAACATTTCTCCATGATAAGCATATTCAGAATATCTTACATTTGGTCTCTTACTCTTCTATTCCAATGCCTCAGAGAACATAATTTTCTTTTTTGGATTCAGCTTTGAAACCTTTCCTGAGAGTGTAAAAATTCTGTATTTCTGAAAAAAGAATGAATTCATTTAAAATCCAGCTAGGGTAAGAGTCCTTTTGCTTCTCTTTTATATCATAATCCAGCTTTAGGACATTTACTGAGGCAGCATGCTGAGGCACCTGCCTCAACTCCTTCCTCTCCTACAGGCAATTCAGATCCATCATTCCTACCTTCCTGGCAGGAGTCCTAGGCACCTGATGGGCCTGCGTGGGGGTACAGCCAGGAGCTGTGATAGAGGGCAGAGAAAGAGGGGGCTGGTAGCTCACTCCCGGGGTCCTGCCTGGGCTCACAGCAGGTTTTGCACAGCGCACATTGTTCAAGGGGTAGTATCAGCATTAAAGGGTCAATACGAATTGAGGGACCTTTACTGAGTGATTTTACTCTGTTAAAACTCCAAACATGTAATGCAAGAGCAATTTTTGTCCTTACAAAGAAGATTAAAAGCTAAACAAAAATAGGTCCCTGCAGGCTTGCACAAGCAGCATTGCACTTAGAATTCAGTCAGATTATTTTTGTCTTGAAAGTCTCTCAAATTACCTAATAAAAGTAATTTCAAAGATGAAAGTTATTCCATATCTAATGCTTTTATCTTTTTTTCCCCAGCACATTTCTTCCTCCAATGACAGTAGGAGGATGTGAGCTCCTGCACTAATTCAGCTTTGCTTGTCTGTGCTGTAGAAAACAGCAGCTTAAATTCAGTTCTCGCTGGGCTCTCTATTACTTACATGATAAAAGATCTGCATTGCTATACTTAAAAGCTAATGCTTTCATTATGGTATCTCCATTAATCACATGGTTCCATCTATCAGTCTGAAGAGGCCATGAGACCTTAACATTCCTATTGACTATTAATTTGCTCTGGTTCAGAGTGAGAATGACACAGACACTTGATATAGGATGGAAGAGGCAAGATAAAACTTAGCCATGTATCTCAAAACCCTGGCACATTTAGTTACCTGAACACGGGCATACTGGTATTAATGAGAAGGGGCAATCTCCCCTCACCTTTTAAAATTTTGATGACTTCCTCAGCTAATGTGTATTTTTCCAGCTGCTGGCTCTGCTGTGACCATGACCCCAGCTCCCCTAGCCCACTGCCATGGCTTTCAGCTTGTGGACTTTGGCCATTCTCTTGCCCTGGACTAACCTAGTGCCTTCATGTTGTAACATCTTTACATGGCACTTTTTGCCCAACAGTATTTTGAGGAAAACCTAACCTGGGCTTGGACAGTATCGTTGCTCCTGGGAACATTTCTTAAGCCCTTCTAACACCACTGATCATGTTGCTTCCCACATCAGGAGTGTCACCTTGATGGGATATGCTCTGCCTCTAATAGAATGGTTTGTGCTTGGTGTGATCCAGAGGTATAATAACTGCTTGACAGGCAAAACTTCAGTGCATAACCACTTCACTCCCATCCTCCTCTTGCCAGGCCAGCTTTTCCCAGCATGCTCCCCTTCTAAGCAAGGGATGAGGAAAAGGCAATGATTTGTTTAGGGCAGCACTCAGTTATTCTGTATTTGGACCAAGCAGTCCTAATCACCATGCAGTGCTGCTCTTCCAACATTTGGATGTTCATAAATATTTGAGATGGCTAAGCTCCATCTAAGACACCTACTTGCCACAGCAGAAATCACACTTCTCTTTAGAAACTGCTCTGAATACATGGACACATTTGTATCTGCATTACTCATATATGCAATTCCAGCTGTCAGCACAACAAACAGAAGAAACCCTTTGGTTTTGCTCATCTATAAGACTCATGCTCCATGGAAAGGAGGGAGGCTACAAAGATCCAGATCTTCAGGCAGAAGCCATTCGATGGTCCATGAAGCCAAATAAAACCTTTCAGTTTTAACCCTCTATTCTTTCTGCAATAAAATTTGACAATTGCAGTTCAGTCCCTAGGGGGCTCTAAAGGTTAATAGTCCTTCTCACAAACAGCTGCATGTACATATTTGACCTGATTTAACAAGCCAGCCAGCTTATATTTGGAGAAGTCACATTAAGCAGCATGTAAGTTATAAGTCCATCTTCTGTCCAAAAGTAAAAAGTAAATGCTTGGAGGGAAAATTCTTTCTCTAAACTTTATCTGTTCGAAATTCATTCACTGTAAGTATCTGTGTATTTGACCAAAACCTTTATTAAGGAAAAAACCTCACATAAGCCACTAAAACATGTAGAAATCTACTAGATACACAGCTATCAGGTGTGCACTCATGGTCAGTTATTTGTATGAAAAACTTTTGCATCAGTGGTTTTAACATTTTCCATTAATCATCATTTTCAAAGCATTCAGTTATTTTTAGACATAGTTTTCAAATTTAAAAGCTATTTTTAAAGGAAATGGTAGCAGTTGTTGTTTCTTGTTTGGTTCCTTTCCTCGTTTGATTTTTCTTCAATAAATAATTTTTGAAAAGTATTTTGAAATATATTTTGAAAAGTCATTAGAAGTAACAGAATAAGATGGTTAACTGTGTTGACAATCAAGAACAGAAAAGACTGAAATCTTATGAAGATATTATGTCTAGTAAGTCTTTATTTCCAAACAGAAATTGCAAAAATATTCTATTACAGAACAAGTAACAAGTACAGAACTCTTAAGTGTGCATCATAACAGTGAAACCATTGCCTCCTTGACAAAAAATCATCAGGCACTTAAAACATGAAAACAAAGTACAAATTAAATGAACTGTAACAGATGATTCAACAATACAACTTCATCTTGGTTTTCTGTAATAAAAGCACACACATTGCTGAGGGGCTCCTGCCTCCTCCTAAACCCTGTGCAGAGACATTTCTATATTACACTTCACACAGTCTACTAGAACAATATCAAGTTCACATTTGAAAACATAAATAAATTCAGCACTGAGAGAATTTGAGGAACCTTTCAGGAACTGCAGTAGCAGAGCCTACACTAGCAGCTTCACACAGAGCTAGGTATGTGTGGAGGTGCAAAATTGTACCAGCTCCACAGGGAATAAGCTCTGCTTTGACAATTGCATTGAAAAGAACAGAGCTAAAATGAATGCAAAGAATACACATTTTAAGAGACAATGAAACCTCTGGGCAAAAGATAAAATGGAAACTTTATGGAATTGCATTTTGACACATGAACAGTCTCTGAAAAGAAAAAAACATACATTTGCCATCTCTTAGTAGCAGCACTGTATAAGACATCTCCATTCACCTGCCTTCTCACCTGCAGATCTTGAACTAAATCAGAAGCAGAGGTGGCCTCTTAGACCCACCTTAGAAAGGTAAATCTGAGAAGCAAGTGTCTAAATGACTAATGAAAATATTCCTCCAGATATCAGTCAGATACCCTTAAAATTATTTTGGCTTGTATCACTGGGGTTTTTTAGGTGACATTATGTAACTTCCCACACACTTTACTCTGGTGGCATAAAGTATAGTGAGTATTTAAAATAATTTTAATTAGGTACGCAAAGAAAAGAATATGAAAAATATTAACATAAAGAATACATATTAAGCTACTCTATAAAATATGCATATAAAGCATGCAGAAATGTCAGCTGTTATTCTTCAGTGTCACAAGAATTTAAGAATGGGTTTGTACTGTAAGCACTGATAATAAATACACCAAGGAGGAGGTGTTTTTAGGGAAATATCTCACAGCTGAGCCAAGAGCTGAGGAATCTAGCAGGTTGTTGAACTAAACTTGCTGTGAAGAATCTCCTCTTGTCAGGGACTAGAGTGAATAGTGAGGAATTTAAAACCAGCAATATTGTCTTAGACTAGGCTAACCTGTCACAACCATTGGAATGACTCATTCTGATGGGCTCTTGCCTTGATACCATGAACTCATGGGAAGGACCATTAAATACTTCTGTCATGAATTGTGAATGTTTTCCCTCTCTGGAGAAAAGAGGGATGAAAAAATATGGAACACAGCCATACTAGTTGCAGTAACAAACACGAATGTATTGCTGAAGGTACACAAGGAGTTAGTAAAAGACAGATTTGACTGTTCTTTTGATGGCAACATAAGGATGCCACTCCTTCCCATATTTCACAGCCAGACTACTTTGATCCTTAAACCACTATTTGCCAACACCTTCCTCTGAAGGGCAGTTATTGTTCATGGACAATTTTCACACATCTCAGTACTACATTTACTCCTTGGTCTGTAGCATCGTGTTAAGCTGTTGTTGTACTGCTGGCATTTGCTCGACACTAGAGCATACTGACAGGCTGCTCCACCAGCTGGATCAGCGCATGGTAACCCAGTAACCCGGGGTCATTCCCCTGGTGAGCTGGCATTCCCAGAAGAGGAAGGTATTCTGAAATGTGCCTTTATGCAAGGAGACCACTAAATAACAGCAATAGTGCCTTTGTTTAGTGGCATGCTGCAGAGTTTCATGCTCTACTTGATTATAATGATAATTTTGAGCCAATTAAGAAATACTTTATGAAAATCTGGAACAAAGCTTAATAAATATAAATCTTCCCACTTGTTGTATGCTGTAGCTGTAAAGCCTAAGGGATTTCATCAGACTACCCTGAGAGATCAGCAGCCTTTGAAACTCAGAAAAGGGTGATGCTCCTGCCAAAAATGACGGAATTCAAAATAAAGAGAACTGGGCTTTCTATGGTAAATATGCATCCCTTTGTCACTGTTGCTGGTTAGCAGACCTAGATATTAAAGAGGAAGGATTACTTGGCTTTGAGTATTTCAAACTAAGATACATTTAACTAAAAGGCTCACATGTAAGAAGTCCACTGCTCCAGAGTGGCTGTCACTATTTGAGAAAGAGCTGTTTCAGAATAAAGCACTCCACAGAGTATTCCTTGGGCATGATCTCACACAGACTCCTGTAAACAAGTGGATGTACCCTTTGTGGACCTGAGGGTCCCTGGAGGAACTATTGCACCTATATTCAAGATCTCTCTCAACAGATTTACACAGGACACAAAGTGACAGGACAGAAAGAGATCTCTAGGTCAAGTATTTTTAAACCTAGAGTGACATGTCAGGCTCTACCATGGAGCCTGTGAAGGGTTAAGGTGTACATGGTCAATTAACACAGACCAATTAACTTATCCAGATACTTGCAATAAACAAAATCAACGACTACATAACAGCAGGAATATTTTGCCAGTAATTTAGGGAGCCACAGAGGGTTCTAGGTCACATAGATAATTTAGTTTTCTTTCCCAAATCACACAGGACAAAGAATTGCATCTTGTGTCAAGAATGGTACTAATGTCAGTCACCTCACCACTGTACAAAGGAAAGAGAATCATAGTGAGAGTAACTGGTCTCAAACTCCCTAGACCTTTTGCGGTTCTGTTCTCTGCAGATGCTGTTTGAGATGCTGGGATTAGAAGTGACCGAAAGAAAAGGCAAGCTGAACAGCAAGCAAGTTAATGGAAGTTTAACATCAGTAAAATGAGAATTTTTTATATTTATTTCTGAATCTTCTGGTGGTGAACAGTTTGTTAAAATGACTGTAATGGGAAAGAGAGAACAGAGAGCAATAATCAAGCAGTGTGGACACCTACAGCCCTTAGTAGGCACCTTCTGGCACCACAGGGAGAGACGGGCTCCTGCCCACCATGCCACAATCCCCACCTTGCAGGAGCCCACCTCTCCTTTCTGATCAGGGAGGTCCTCAGAGATGTTGCCTTCTGGATTTGACTGAGCTTCCAGAGGACCCCTGGACCTGTGCAACAGCTGCCAGATAACAAATTGCCCCTGTTGTGGCCCTACAATCCCACCTGCATGGTCTCATTCCCTTCTTTCTTTTGAGTCTGAATTCCCCTGGCTCTGTTGGAAAGAACTTTCTGTTGCTGTGTTAGAGTTTTGCCATCTCAGTGAAGAATCAGGCAGGAGCCAGAGATGGCACAAAGGAA
>VYZS01028800.1:92278-126451 GCA_013400695.1 Neodrepanis coruscans | reverse complement strand
ACAGTGTTACAAACACTGGGCCTCTGTTCTTCTGGAGGCTTTTACTTTTTCTCCTGGTCTGCTGCCAGGAGGCCTTCTGAATTTCCCTGAGCAAACATGCCATAAACTCCTCAAAAATAAGTCTTCTGAATTCATCTACCCCTACACACCAGAAACTTCTTATTAAACATTCAGCAGGTTACAGGGCCACATATTTTACCAGGCTGAGTAGCCTGACAAATAAAATTCTGGAATCCAATGCTAGGACATGCCTTCTAAGAACAGCAGGTCTGTGTTTGAAGAACCTGCCTGCAGCAACTGCAGCTTAGTGAGTGCTTTCTGTAGCTGCACAGTAAAGGAAGGGTTATCTCCATCCAGAGTTGCCATGAAAATTTTAATTACACATTTAATGTGACAAATGGCCACTGGATAGCAGTAAAAACAGGTGCATGAGAAACAGTGAAGTATAAAACTCTCTAGAGAAAAGAAACAAAGCAATCCCAAAAAGTAAAGAAGCAGCACTACAAGAAATATGAATAAAAATTGCATAAGGGAATTCTCTCTAAAAGACTGCAACTGTAATGAAGGTGTTCTTTCAAACCTGACTCTTCCATAAATCTTTTAGCACAGGTAAAATATCAGATATTTCAAGACTGACCCTTCTAACAAATTCTAACAAAGGGGAAAAATCAATTGTTTGCAAACCTTTCAAGAACTAAAAGGTTTTTTGCAAGAAATAAACTTGTTTTCTCAGAACTAAATGTTCAGTATTAGCTATTTCAGCTGCCACTTCTGTAGTATAGACTGTTTAAATGACCTTTATAATGGCTCATCTTCACTAAAAAGCATCTTAATTAAATCTGTTTTAGGATTCCAAACATGTATATTTATACTACAAATGTTTTTAGCACCTTGTTAAACAGAAATCTCTGGAAAATTAATTTTAAATCCAGAAAAATTTGCCTGAAAACTTAACAAATATAATAAATATATATCCATATACAACACTGAAAGTATTATGTTTCAAGATTACACCCCACTGAAACAAGAAGAAAGACATAGAAATATTTCTGTCCAGTGACAGAACTAACATCTTAGGCTCACTAAGGCTTCAACTGCCAAAGCAAATCTACTTTGGAAGCAGCCTGGTGCACTACTACGTGCTGTAAATTAAATTAAAATGACTACCTGAAAAATGTATGCTTGAGGTCTTTTTCCCTATCTGTTTTAAATATCAAGGTAATGACCTATGCTTACACAACAAGTGTTCTGGTTTGGACAGTAGGGGGCGTTAAAAGTGACGGGAGACACTTTCAACAACAAACAACAGAATTTATTTTACAAACAAAAAACCCGACAACAATGATGCAAGGGCAACAGACTGTGCTCCTCCAGGTTGGCTGCTGGGCTGGTGGAGCAAGGGAGGGAGGAGGCTGGTCTGTGGAATGGCACTGGATCCCACTCCAAGGTTCCTGGAAAACAGAAAAATAAAAAGAAACCCTGGAGGGCCCAAAAGGAGAGAGAATACCACAGCTGGTGAGCGATGTGGTCCTCAGCCCTGCGTTGCCTCTGCTGTGGATTAAGCTGCGCTGCTGCTGGAGCCACGGGAAGAACACCAAGAGAGCAGAGAAGATGCCAAGGTGCAGCTCCGACAGCCACTGAACCTGAAGAAAGAGGGAACTTCCGGACTTACGGGTTTTATAGGGTGTCTATTCCCACATGATCTTGGGCCCCTTTCCTGTGCAGATCACCTCCAGATTCACTAACGGCATTGGGCACCTCCCCTTCCCTGAGACTCCACCATGAGGCAATATGGTGGCATTTCCCGCCAAAATGCCTTGTGGTCAGGGTCTGCTGACAGGGGAGGGGCCATCCCTGCCATCCATCAGCGCTGCAGGGTGCCCCGAGGCCCCAGGGCCACTCCTGGCACCGGGCTGCCCTCGCTCCACGTGCCAGCACAGCCACCTGCAGGGGTGGCCCCACTCGCTGCAGGTGTTCACAGCTGTGTTTCCAAATGAGGAAAATCCAACTTGAAGCAATCAACTCAGAAGAACACTCAGAAGGCTTAAATTGTTTCGACACAGAAGAGGCCTGTGAGAAACAAGCCCACAAATATTAATTTTTAGTGCAGTTTATTATAAGACAAAGGCAAACAGCGCGCTTGGCACGCGAGCTGGCAGCATCCAGGTCAGAGTCGCAAAGGATTATTGGATAGGTCAGGTTTTTATAACAAAATTCTCACAAAAATGGGAGGGATTATTACAATTTCTTTCAAGTACGAGGGAAATTATTTACATAGGTACATCCCCTTTCTCCTCCCATCTGGACTTTGGGTAGAGGGTCTTTTATTGCTTTTTGGGGGTCGTGGGTACGAAGAAACCATCTTCATCCTCTTTGAACTTTTCCACTTTCTAAAAAAACCCTGGTTTGAACCGATCTTAATTGGCTTGGAAGTGGTGTTTACTTCTTGGTAGGCAAATTTATGGTTCTCCCAGGAAATTCTTGGTATAGTTCCTGTGAAAAGGTGCCTGGACATTCTCAGTCCTTTAGGGAGTGACCTCCTCAAGGCTCTCTAAACAATGGATTCCTTATACAAGTGAGATTACACATTTAGCAGAAAGAGTTCATTATATATTACCATGAAACAAAATCTTATTCCAAGTTACACTACTGAGGTACCTAAACACTATAATGTGGATTCTACTCATTAATAAAAGTGAAACTATATTAATAGAGCTACTATATTTCATAATACTTATACATCTGAATTTTATAATATGGATTCTACCTATTAGCAAAAGCAAAACTTTATTAGTAGCACCACATTTCACAGCCCTGTGAAGGGATTATCTGTTAAAAGATCCATATATTAAATTTTGATGGATCTATGTCCAAATTCCCCTTTAGCAGCGTGAGACCTAAGTGCCTTAGCAAATGAAGAGGAAGCTCAGTCTTAGGTAGCTGGACAATAAAGAATGCACATTGTTTCAGGTAAATATTGATATGAGTCTGGAGCTGGACAGTAGGAATTTTATGCCACCTTAAGGAAGATTAAATAGTCTTCTGCAAGTTATCCTGTCTCACCATTTAAAAGGAAACAACATATCATTTCACGGCTGTGAAAAGAGAAAATAATGATGGACAATGGAGATCAAAAAAAAAAAAATGTTGGCATATCACATTTTTAACAATTTAAATACCCCAAAAAAACAAGAGAAGTGCTTGTAAATATCATATGTGATAGAAAATATCATGATAAACTGTTCAGGTTTAGTTTCAAATACAATGCTAGTAAAAGAAAGTGGTGTGTCTAAAAGAGAAGCGTCACTTCCTGAAGCATTAAAATATATATGTTTCAGAATGCAGTCATGGTGTCGTTACAAAGATCTGGATATGCTAAACTACTATTCTGTGTTTGTATTTAGTCCTCCAGTCAACAACCAACACTAGCAGAATCTAACTGTCACTAGTGAAAAACAATCCCTAACAGACAAATACCCCTTTTAATAATATCTTATGCAAAAAAGAAAAGGTACATGTTAAAAAGATAAACATTTAAAAGCTGTCAAACAATTCCGTTTAAAAGTATACAGGATGATTGCAAACAGTGCTACAAGTTACAGGAGAAAATGTGGCAAACAGTCAAAGAACAGTGATCCCTCCTGCTTATTTGACAGTTGAGAAACCATAATTGTTTTGGTCTTCCCAGTAGGAGACATGGGTATACTGGAATGAGATCAGCAGAAACGACCAAACTGTTCAGGATGGTGTAGCACAGGACATGCAAGGTGTGAGAACTAGGTTTGTTTGGCCCAAAAGAAAATTACAGAAACACAGAATATGCTGAGTTAGACCCATAAGCATCATCAAGTCCAACTCCTGGCCCTAAAAAGGACCACCCCGAAAAGTTACATCATGTGTCTGAGAGTATCATCCAAATGACATTTGAACTCTGTCAGTCTTGGTGCTGTGACCACTTCTCTAGGGAGTCTTTTCCAGTGCTCAACCACCTTCTGGATGAAGAATCTTTTTCTAATACCCAACATAAACCTCCTCCTCTAACACAACTTGAGGTCATTCCCTCAGATTCTGTCCCTGGTCACCACAGATAAGAAAAAGAGTAGTGTCTGCCCCTCCTTTTCCTCTGACAAGGAAGTAGTAGACAGCAATGAGGTCTCCCCTCAGTCTCTTCTCCAGGCTGAACAAACCAAATGACCTCAGTTTCTCCTCATATAGCTTCCACAGCTACCTAATGAAAAGGACATAAGGAGAACAAAGCAGGAAGTTTCATTAGGAAACACTGCCTAAATCCCAGGAAAAGCTTTTTTTTATCATAACAGGGGTCAAATATTGAAAGCAACTGCTCAGAGAGGGTGTGAAATCAACTTCCTTTCAGGTCTTCAAAATTCAGTTGGGTATAGCCATGAGCAATGTACACTAACTGGGCCTATACTGATCAGGGTTTGGATCAGATACTTCCAAAATTCCCTTGGAAACTATTCTTTGCTTCCAAATGTTTACATGCACCGCAAAAATAAATAGAAAAGGTTTCCTAGGCCTGAATAGAAGCTCCATTCCTAGTCCTCTCTAAGGAGTCCCACTACTTAATACCAGCATAAACCAAGACTTAACTTAGACTCACACACATAGGATCTGATTACAGCTTCTCATGTCTTTTTTCTTTGAGAATGACACTTCTGAAGTTTATATTACAACTTATACCCAAATTATTAAAAACCTAAAATATTCTATAATTAAATTAACAGGCATATTTTTTTAATTAAATTAACAAACATCTATGCTTCTTCTTAGTGAAATCTGTAAAAGAGAGAAATACTATGAATTCATGCTGTGATTGTGTGATATTCAGGTAGGTGGAATGAAAGAATCTGAGAAAAACATCTACCTTGTCCTCACAATGTGCGAGTAAGAAAGAAACATCTCCTAAAGGACGGAGCAGCCAAGTCAATTTAAGAGATAGATTCTCTGTCCAGGTTCTTCATAGCTGCTTGAAGTAGCTCTTTTCAAGACTCTAAAGTGAATCTTTGCGGGGGGGAAGCAAACAAAAAAAACACCCCATAAATATTACTGGGGTCTCAGAATTAACAGTGTTATCAAGTCACAATACCAATCCTAAAAGCAGGAATGAGCAGTAAATGGCCTATTAAATTTTCTCACCTAAATCTTGCCCCAATTTTTATATGTTTGCAAACCTAGAC
Source organism: Neodrepanis coruscans (assembly GCA_013400695.1). NCBI lineage: Eukaryota > Metazoa > Chordata > Aves > Passeriformes > Philepittidae > Neodrepanis > Neodrepanis coruscans. The sequence goes on along the minus strand of VYZS01028800.1, from coordinate 121,253 downwards.
CAGTCTTTCCTGTTTTTCTGGGTTTTATTGTTGAAACACGTTTTCCTCTCCTTGGAATATGAAATATAAATATCCAGCTTCTAGTACCCCTGAATAAAGATAAAATAATGTGCCCATGTATTATAGGCAAAAGTGTATTCCTGGTGAAAAAAAACAAATCACTGTTTTTTTACAGGTGTCAATGAAGTTAAAAGATACTGCAAGAATATGTCAGAGAGAAAAAAAAATTAACAACTAGACTACTCCGTATTTTAGAGACATTATAAAGTTTTTTTGCAAAATTACAAAGCTACAGTATTTTTAATGCAATTTGTTGTCTCCTTTTACAAGAATGTCCTTCTGTAGCCAGGTTTAAAAGATTATAAGCCATTAGGAGATTTACATAGATGTTTCTTAAAAGTTTCTTGAGTAAGGTGACCTAAACAAAAGCATTTACAAGTTAGAGTCTTCCATGTCTGTCCCAGTATGAAGATATTATATAGAAAGTGAAAATTATTTGCGCATGATTCCTGATGGAAAACTCTATCTGTTACATAGTCCAAAACCTACAATCATGTCCCTCTTCCCCCTCCCTTTCCCTTCCCCTTTCTCCTGTCCCCTTCTCCCTTTCCTCTGCTCCCTCCTTTTCCCTGCCCTTCCCTCCCCTCCTCTTCCCCTTTTCGCTTTTCCCTTTTCCCTTTATCTTTTTTTTAGCTAGGTGTGGTAAGAAAGCAGATTCAGAATTTTTCTAAATCAGACGGTCCTGACACTTGATATAGAGGTGAGTACAGCATTACAATTTGCGTTTTCTCAGTGAGTTCAACAGTAAGAGCAGCAGGAGGAAGCACAGTGGAATCAAATTCTATTTCAGATTTTCTTGATGTTTTAGAAGCCTGTGTGGGGTTTCATTTTGGCCAATTTTCTCTTTCTCTGATTTCCTCTTAGGGTCCTTAGTCATCTTCTAACCTAGTCACTGAGCTTTGGTGTAGACCTAGAATCAAAGTTCTTTTTTTCGTCTGTTCTTGCCCTTGGCTACTTTCAAATCACATCAAAATATATATTGACACAAAAAAAAGGGGAAAAAAAAAAGAAAAAAGAAAAGAAAGGCTACCAAGAGACAGAGTGAGAGAAAAAAAAAAAAAAAAAAAAGAACTTCCTTTTTATTTTAGATAGTTTCTGAAAGAAAAGCCTTTGGAAAATATTGTTTGTAGTACTTCCTTTTATGAGAGTCTCTTACAGTAAGTGCGCTTTTAATAGTGAGAAAGTGTAACACTATTTCTTTAGGCTTTATGTTAGCTGCATGATTTTGCCTTTTTTTCCCATTTTTTTCTATGCTTGAAAAGAAAAGAGTTTTGTTTGCGGGTTCTCCTGTCAGCTCTGACTACATGTTGCTGTTGTATAAGATGGACCACAGCATGCAGACTACAGGTAGTTATCAGTCATCACAGAGAGAGAGAAGAGGAAGAAGACGAGGAGAAAACAAGGGAGATCATGTGGGTTCTAGGATTTTTTGGTTAGCTAGGTCGGTTTTTTTTGGGGGGGGCAGGGAGTGTTGATTGTTTTTCAGTATTAAAACTGGATTCTTGAAATCTGGTTGAAATTATGTATTACAAAATATAAACATAAGTGGTGACAAAAGCATTGTTACAAAGCTCCCTGGCTCTTTATGTTAATAGTTAAAGATGAACAAATGTAGAAAAACTGAGACTGATCTCACAGGATTTCCACAGAGGAGCCCAGCTTGTGTGAGGAGAATGGAATAGAACTGAAAAACTTATAACAGGAGAGAGGGAGTAAGTAAGGCTGATGGAATCCTTGCTTCAAACTGTAAAGCTAAAAAGACCAAGATGCAGTTTACAATTACAACATGTAACTTTCAGAAAAATTTGCTTCCTCAATCATACCTTTCCTCTGTATTCACAACTCTCCTTTTTTATAATACAATAGACTCAACCTTGCAATATCAAAATAACTAGAAAAATGTCATACTGCCTAGATATTCTCGCTCTTAATGTTCTGTGTTATGTCACTAGCTCTGTTGATTTGCTTTACTGTTTATGCAATTCTGGCATTCTCCTTCTTCTTCTTCTTACAAGTATTGTTCTTATTATATTTTAAAGTAATAATTCTGAATATGTACTATTTTAAAAAAAATGCTGTGGGAAAGCATGCATTGGCCAAACAGTTAATGACTACTCTTTAGGATGGTATATGAACATTACCTTGTCTGTTATGGTGATAAGGCATCTGTCTTCGGTTGAAATCTTTTATTACCAACAGTAGTTGGAAATGCTTCTGCTAAAAAATATCCATAATAAGGGCTCACAAACCATTAAGATGTTAGAATGTTTTTTTAAAAAAACTAATTTTTTTAATTCTGAGTTTTGCATTTTTGAGAATTTCTCACCCCTTTCCCTCTTCTTCCAATAAAAATGCAGTAGAAAAGCACAAGGCTTTTTAATTTTTCCTCAGCTAATATTAATTTCAAAAAAAAAAAGAAATCATAAATTAGGTTATTAAAAAAGAAAACTGAATCTGTTGGGTTTTGGTTATGTTTCTGCTTTTTTTTCCACAGATATACTAGCTCTGTGAAGAGAAATAAAGAGAGGGGCACAGGAGGAGAACAGGAAAAATAATGTGGAGAATCATGAATAGAATTTTGAAATAGAAAAATCAGTCTCATTTAAAGGTCCTCCTACTAAAGCTATGCTCAGTCTGGAAGAATTATACTGAAATCATGTTTTCCAATTTTTTTTTTATAACAGCTCCACATTTTTTGTTGATTACAGTCATGCTGTGGCCATACCAGCTCTCCACAACGGCAGACTATTCAAATGAAACCAGAGGCAGAATTAAAACAGAATTAGTCAGCAACTTTTTTATGAGTTCCAACAAAATATCTTATATATTTTATGTAATTTTTTTTTCATTAGTTTACTTTTTTTCCCTGACTTATATCTAATCCATTATAGCTAAGAGATTTTCAATTTCATTTTATTTTTTTTTACCATGCTATACATTTTAATCTCTTACAAGGCTGATAGTTTGAATAAAGTGGTGGTCAAAAGTCACTTGGAAACAACTTCTGTAGATATTCAAAAGGCTGTAAAAGTGCATTTAGGGGCAGACTGAGAACTTCTGTTGTTCAAAATCTAGACTACTTTTCAACGTGGTCTATAAAAAAAAAATGTGAAAAGTCTTAAGAAATTATGGTACCATCATAACCATATATTACATGCTAGAGGCAAGTGAATGTAAAGGGTAACTATCTCTGTTGTTCTAGAAGGGAGAGAAACAGTAGAAAACAGAGAAACAGGATATGAGGAGGGTGAAGAAAAATAATTTTTAGGTTGGTTTTTACTTTTATTTTTATTAATATTTTGTCTCAGTTATAAAATAAGGTAATATTTTAGCTGAAAAAGCAAGCAACCATACAAATAGCTGCAATTTTCAAATGCTCCTTTTGTAATGATGTGTCATCTGGAGGCCAAAATGTTCTTCTTGAATAAGCGTTGTTAAATGTTATTTACATAACAGCAGAAGACTCTTCTCTTAGGTTATGACATACTTTACTCCTACTAAGAAAAATCCTGTAACCCACAAAATGGTTCTCAGGTGAAACAGCGCAAAACAAATAAATAATAGCAAAAGACAGCAAAATACAGAAATTAGGGGGAAAGTGTGGTAAAAGGAGGCTTCCATCTGGTATTTAAGAAGGCTATAGGTTGCATTAGTTGCAACTCCTAGTGATTAATTTTGTCAACCTATGAATCTTTGTACCATACAGATTTTGAAAATTCCCTTAATATAAAATTGGCTCAAAATGCCATTACAATGAACAGCTATTACAATCAACTGCAGGAAATTGTAAGAAGACATTTAAATCTCTTCTGCCAAGTTTTCATTCACTGAGGCTGACCTCAGGCCATTTTTTTTCCCTTGTTGATTAGACCATTTCTTACAGCAGCCAGGTCTCTAATTTTATACACAAGAATAATGCAGTAAATCTTTGTTGCTGGGATTTTTTGTTGTCTTGTCACTTTATGCAGAATGCTAAAATTTTCCCTATGTAAAGAATACAGATAATAGGTGTTCAGGGTATTACTATAGCCTTGCTTCTAAAAAGATGCAAACAAGTACTTTCTACCTGAAAATAAACACCCACAAGTTCCCCCTATTTCTCACTGCCCCACACTGCCACACTGCAACATGATGCTGCGCTGTTTTGCAAATATTCCTGCTACTGTGTCTGAAAACAATGCAGTACTGACAATCTCACTTGTTACTTGCCTGTTGAATTATGCCAATAGCTTCTGCACACTCCAGTATTCGTTTGCTTACATGTGCTCTTGCCTTTATGCCTGTGAAGATAGCAGTCCAGGAATAACACAGGAAAGCATGGCACAATGTTCCCCTAAGGAACCCTACGGAAGAGTAATAACCACGGTGTATAATAATTCCATAATAGTAACTATTGAAGAGCAATAACCAAATTAACAGAAACACATCACAGACTAGAGAGTGGGGTCTAGTGTTTTAAAGTGTGTATAGTGGGGTCTAGTCTAGTAACAGCAGTTACGCAAATGCAATTCTGCTGATGCCAGGGAGCTCAGAGGAAGTGGGAACAGAACTGTGAATTTCAGCTTTAAAACCAGAGTTGGCTGCTTCACCTCTACAGACAATATGGTGGAGACTTCCCTGGTGCTTATTCATTGCAAATTAATAACCATTATGCTTGTCATTGGATTAGAAAAAAGAGTTGGTTTGAAAGAGCAGATTAATAATTTCAGATTATGAGGAAATTCTGAGTTCAGTATTACTTTTTTTTTCCATTTTCCTTCCAGTGGATTGTCAATCATTAAATATCCTGTAATTTGCAAGAGAATGTGCTTGTTTACCAATATATTGCAAACGATATTTGAATACGTATTACGTATTACAAGTAGTTATGTTGACTTTCTTACTTCAATGCAAAATTAAAAAAAAAGAGATGTATTACCTTAAAAAAGACTTGCATGTCTTTTCAAGGGGCAGGGAGGGGGGGAGTATTGCATATCCGGAACACAGATAGACAAAGCAGCATACCTTCCTCACAATGCCAGTAGTAATGTTACCTACATATTTTTATGCACTTTTTTTGGCATCCATTTGTCTTAAACTTGTTTTAAAGAATGCAGTAAAGTTGTAGAATGACAGGGATCCCCTTCAGCAGTTTTGTCTCTATTATGTCATTTTTTAAATTACTGTTTTTCTGAAAAGAGAAATCAAATTCAGGAGATACATTTCATAAGCAATAATATTCAATATCATATCTTTATTCATTTGTTCTTTCTGTTGTTAAAAGGTCATAGAGTTAAGATTCTTACAAGATTAAATGAAAATTAATTTGAAACATCTCCCCTATTCATTAGCTGAGTGAATCATGAGAGTAGTCATATTTGTTTAAATACACTCCATTTAAAAAAATTAGACAACGCTTGTCTCTGGAGTGTATATGTGCAACAGAATTTATCCCTTTAACTCTCCTGCAATTTAGAAGATGATGTCCTGGAAAGAGTGTGAATTCCAGAGTAAAGGCTGGACACTAGGAGTGCAAGGAGGATTTAAGGAAGATTTCCCATGAGTCCAGAACAAGTATGAAAACATAGCCCCTCCTTTGGAAATTGCTTGAAATTCCTTCAGGATGTGCTCTAAAACTCTCAGCAACCTACTTGAAAAGGTAAGTGAAATAAAAAGGTAATAGACATATCAAAAGACATCTGGGGTCTTCTCAGCCACTTCACTTGCCTGTAGCATTGGCCTTGTCCCAGTTTAGGACAATATTAGGTTTATCAACAGACAAGAGACGTATAGGGAAGGCAACAATTTATTAAATATATATATATATGGGGGGAATGGATGAGTGTAATTGCTCTGTTGTGGCCAGCAGGAGGCTCTGTGGGCACCGCTGGAACACGAATGGTGCAGTTACTCTCTTACGGCCAGAAGAGGGTGCTGCGTGCCAACCGGGAGGGGGTCCGGGGAACACACACACACACACACACACACACACACACACACAGAGTGTAACCCAAAAAGGGAAGGGAAAGAAAATGGAGGGGCACTGTGGTCCCGGACAAAAAGCCCCCCCTGCCCTTGCTGTGGGAAAAGGCTAGCAGCGCCTTGCTCAGGGGCCGAGGGGAAGGAGGAGGGCCCCCCCAAGAACATATGACAGGCTTAGAGGTGGGCACCCACAAACCAGAATATCCATAGAGGAAGTCTGCAGTGTATCAGAGGGGGTGCATCTGTGAAAAGGTTCTCCTAAGGGGTCTTCTCAGGCAAGAAAAGAAAAGCAGTGGCGACCTTAGGAAAATCCGTGGGGAAAGGCAGAAGGCAGCAAGGGTCCATGGTAGTCCTCTGGGTTAGGCAGTGCTGGGTAGGGGCACTCTGTTTCCAGCTGCAGAGTCCAGGAGAAAAGAGAGCGAGCGCTGCTTCCCACAGGTTTTTATAATCCCACTCCCTTCCCAGAGAACCTTGCGGGGCCCGAGGGGCTGATGGGAAACCCAGGCAGAGGTAACCTTGGTAACCTGGCCACTCTAGAGGTCCCACTCCTCCTCCCAGCTTAACCAAAACTGGGCATGGGAAAGGAGTTATTTTTTCTTTGTCTTCCCCTGCGGTTTAAACCAAACCACTACAGGCCTCAACATCAGTCCTAAGCAGTCCTACAGAGCATGTGGTGTTACTCTTCTGTATTTTATGGATTTCGGGGTGTCATCCTGTGTTCATTAATATTTCCAGTAAAATGAAAACACTTAGACTTTCTACACAGCAAGCAATGTGCTAAATAGCTTCATTATTAGAAGTGTGAGATGTTTTAAATCATGGATTATGCAGTCTTATAAACTGGCAAGACTTCTAGCGGGGAACTATAAGGACATTCCTGTGTTAAATGATGATCGATAATCATTTTGTGGGTGCAATCTGTAATTTACAGTCAATAGATAACTACTACATGTGAGTACATGCTTGGATGTCTTATTGCGGCATCTTGATACTGTGTAGCTCTCCTCATCTGCTTGTTTCTTGTACCTGCCTATATTTCAATGCAGAAAAAATATAAACTGTACTGTGAAAACAGATTCTTGAAAAATACTCACTTGACAGAACATAGTAATTGTGGGAACAAGTTAACTTGGCTGCACAGCTACCCAGCTGGGGAGGATATAAGATCTCTGGCCTTGAAGCCCATGTTTTGAGAAGGAATGTGAAGAAGTATAGATGCTGGTGTGCATGATAAGGTGGCCACTGACTACATGAAAAAGTGTGCATGTGAAGTCAAAACATGGAGTTGCAAAGTTTTGAAAATTCTAGTCAGCTATGTGGCAACAGGACAAAGAGCATAATAAAAGGGGACATGCAGCAGGGGCTAAAAAGAAGAAAGGAGACAGAGACAATGAGTGTGTGAAATCCCCAATTCTATTTGTGTGTGTGCAGTCTCATTCATCCATTGCCAATCACATAAAAAGACCAGTTTTTATTTTGCTTAAAATATCAAAAAGTCTATGTGTATTGGCAGAGGAGTCCAGGATGAACACCAACAGCCTTGTGCTGATATTATTTTTTACTTGCCTTGTGGGACATTTAAAAATTTCTGTGATCTAAAAGTTTTTCACCTACCTGAACATTATTAGGTCTAACCAAAAGGGATGTATGTGGCAACAAGATATTTGAGACTATAATGAGAAGAGTTCCTGTCTCAATTATTGAAAAGGCTAGTGTAGGTTTGTAATTTAAGACTGCTTTTTTTAACCTGAACTGTTCTCATATTTCTGTTTGGTTCCTCAGATTGAAAACATCTATATTGACCTGTATCTCACAAGCTTTTATGAAGGATCAGGTTCACCACAGTGGGTCAGGCACACGTTAAGACCAGACTACTTTGGTACATTCTACAACATCCTCAAAAACTATTAAAACTCTGAAGCTGCCCTTTTATTAAACCCTGTAAGCTGTAATGAGATCCCACTACCTGCATCCTATTTCTTTCCACTAGCAGTCTTAAGCATCGATTGTGAGTGCTATATATATGCAACTGGGATTCTAAATATTCATTGCAGGTGCCATGAAAAAGAGAGTCACCTTCTTCACCGGTTCAATAACCAGAAAAACAGCAAGGGACAGAGTAGACTTTCAGCCATATTCACTCTCCCTACTTCTAGGTACAAGAAATGCAGTGCAACATCTGTTTTGAACTGGATCAACCAACTAGTTGTAACCATAGCATCCTAAAAGAAGTTGTAGGGATCTTTAGTCAGTAGCCAAATTGAAAACAGACAAATCAAGAATGTTAGTAATGCGCTGTATTTGCACTTATTTGCCTAGTGAGCACCTTTGTGCAACTCAACAAGCAACTCAGTATCAAAATCAACTTTATAATACATGACAATTAATTTCCAATTCCTTAATTCTTTAATGATTGCCTCAAATTCAAGGGACAAATCCAAAACTAATGACAAAAGAAGAAAAGATATTTGGATGGGGTTGGTTAAAAAAAAAAGTTCATTTATTGTGAAATGGATGACATTGGTTTCAATATTTGGGGTTTTTTTTCCTTTTTTATATCAACTTACTTAGTCACTGCTGTGTATTGTTTTGTTTGCATTTCCAAGTACCTGATGTAAAACAGTCACCCTAGATTTTAAATTGTCCTGCTTCCTATACAAAAATGGTATGAACATAGACAACTTGTTCTCATGACCTTTTGTACCACAAATTTTCAAATTTAAATTGTTTTGCAGTACCTCTGAGGGGCAGAATATAATTCATGGCTCAAGGAAAGCAGACTGCTGTTATGACACACAGATTAGTGTGGTAAACAGAAGCAAAAAATTACTTCTCCTAACCTGATTCACAACTTTTGCTTGATAGATATTGTGGTTGTCTATGTACTCTTTCTTTGGCCTGCGTACACATTTTGTAATGTAGCTCTTACCTTTAAGACCTAGACTTTCCAATGACAGCAACTATCCTAAATGTAAGGGGAGAGGAAGCAAAGTGAGAGGAGAGGAGGAGAGGGGAAACAACCTCTGATATGAGACTGGAACAGAGAGGGCAGAACTGTGTTGAGGTACGTAGCTGCACAGACTAGGTTGCTAAAAAGGGTAAAACTGCTGTTGCTTTTCTCCTGGCTCAGTGTCTGTAGGGAATTTCCACTGGCTGAGCAAGGAATGATGCCTAAGAAATCAGTGTAATTCATGATTAAATGTATTCTTCAGGGATTAATTTTGTGTTGAATTCTGGAGTTTCTCATACCAAAATTCCTGTAGTATTGCTTCTGGGCTTGCTTAAATACCTGTAATCCTATCTCTGTGACCATTAGCTGTTTCTTACATTAATGATGTACTTCACTGCTGCTTGGACCAGGCGTTTGCCATGCAGTGCCTGGACAAGCTATCGGGGCTTCTGTGCAAATCAACTCCACACCACAGAGGCAAAGTATCACATACAGATCTACAAATGTTGATGTAAGTGTATTTGCTCCACAGCAATCACACTAAAAACTATACCAAGTCAGAGAAGCACAACTGAGAATAGGAGACGGGCTCAAGGGCAGGTGCACATAGGAGTGCATGACACTGTTTGTCTTTGGAATCTGCAGGGTGTTAACTTTCATTCAGATAAGAGTGTAATTGCCACTACTACCACTAATTTGTATGTATAACACAATGCATGTTAATAACAAATAAAATACTTTCACCAACAATAAACTAAACTGAACTAAACTTCTTGCATCTCTCCCAATACTTCAACATTCATAAATGTACTGTAATGTGTGCTCACCAACAGTCAGACATTAACTTTCTTCTAAAATCAATGCTTTATTATACTAAATATTTTTTCCCTTTGTCAGCTAGAAATGAAAAGCAGCATCAGATCACTGGGTTCAGTACTTTTTCATTCACAGGGCATGAGTGAAGCATGACAACCAGCAAAATACATGATGCTGTCCAGCATATCCATCCTTTCTCTCATTTCCTCCCTAAGTGTATGTATGTTTTACATTTATACTTTAGAAAAGCATCTAAGTTCAGATACATTACTGCAAACATACTTGTCTTAACTTTCAGAGGAAAATTATATAAAAAGTTTTGAATATTCTTACATGTATACCTTATATTTATTAATAAAGAAATTTCTTTTATTTCATGTTGTATTTTGCTAATTAAACTCTTCCAGTAAAATATTACAGAGTGGCACTGTTAATATTATTTTGCATATTACTATGGCATACGTAGCTTGAAAAATACTTCAAAAGCAGTATAGAAAATTGGATAACTTTATAAATACATTTCCCATGAAAATGGTAGAACGGGATAAAGAATATTTTTAGATGTAACTGAAATTAAAACTTCATAATATATTTTGATTCAGCTCCACAAGCATTCCCTGATAAACTGCAGAGTGGTCACTGAATTGATAATAATCCAGACAGATTACTACAGGACTTCTATTTATAGGGATCCATCTGGTATTGAGGCAATTGTGGTTCATCAGATTACTGCTATGTCCCAGCAGCATCAATACTGCAAGAGAAACCTCCACTACACCATTCTAGCTGCTATATTAGGCCAATTGCTGGAAGCATATATACTAACTTATTTTCAAACATCATTGTTTTATAATTAATGTTATAATTAATTCATGAACACTCATGTATAAATTTTACACTCTACCATTTTTTATCATATCTAACGGAAGAGAGACTGAAAAATTCAGAGACTGTGAAAGGCGCTAACTAATATTATAAGAAAAACTACAATATGAAGATTTGCTTAAAAAAAAAAAATCCAAACCACCACACATACACAAAACGATAAATACCTAGCTGGGGAAGTCGAGGAGCAGGCAGGGGGGCAAGTGTAGGTGTGTACCCTTTTTCCTGCAAGTGTCAACAGCTACATCTAGTGTTTTGCAGCAGTACACACAATTTCTCTACAGCCATACTGTATCTTAGGAAAGTGTTTTGAATTCTGCATTAAAGGGAAAAGTAAAAATTTTCTTCAATGGAGAACTATGTAACAGCATTGATGCTTCACTGAAGGTGCTTTTTTTTCCCCAGTTCAACTTGTGAAACTTAATCTATGGAGACTGGGGGCTCTTTGTCATTGTAAGTTTTTAGTTGTGTATTTGTAAGTTTCACATACTACATTTGTGTATTTTCTGCATTAATAGGCTAAATATACATATAGATCGAATGAACTTGACCTTGTAAGTTCCAAATTTTAAGATTTACATTTTCTGGAGCGGAATTAAGCAAGTTCAGGTAACTTCCCATGTGTTTATTTCTCAGTTTGATAGAAACACTTAACTATAGCCTTGTTTCCAAACCTGGTAGATGTACCATGGATTAACAATATTTTCAGTTTCCCAGAATCAATTAGCAAACTTGGTATTTTTCAAACAATGCCACATAATTATAATTTCATATTATGCAACAAAAACTCTACACACGACCTTTCCAGTCTTTTCTAAAGAACAGGATAGTGTTTGCAGGGATAATAAATAACATATTATATTTATTACTATCCAGTTATTATTTGGAATAAACAAGTGTGGAAGTAATATTACCAATTCAGTAATCAAAAATATTCATTTGTAAATAAACTCATACTGATATGTGAAACATATAGAAAAATATATTAAAAATCACTTAATCATACCCATAATTGAACATGCTTGACTACACAATGAATGAAGTGCTTTGCTGTAAAAAGTCAAAAATATCAGAAGAACCTTTAAATTCAGTTGGATTTCTTGAACCCTGACATAACCTCCCAAGAACTTCTGTGAAATGTGCCAGCAGTTTCGCAGCCAAGTGATAACATAGGTTAGAATATGGCANTCCTGAAAAAATATCCTCCACAGCAAGAAGTGATAGAAGTATTGAATTTCAAAATGGATAAAACTGAACAGTAAGAAGTTAAATATTTCTCTTCATACATCAAATTACATTAATCAGATATTTGTAAGAAAGAAATAAAAACTTTTTATAATAACCAACAATCATTTAATGTGGATAGGAAAGAAGGACTAAGCAGAGTTTGAAACAGGCAGAATAAATGGAATTACAGAGGTGGGTTATTATTGCTAGTCAAACAACTCATATTATACAATACTAATTAGCTGCAACTGCTCAGGAGACCTATATTAGCGTCACAGTGAACAATTTAATGTAAAGCTCTGCATCTAATTTAAAGCTCTGCATCTAATTTCTACCCTTCTTTATTCAGAAAAATCTAGAAATACTGTGATTCATTGATTTATAAAGAATAGCATTGAAAACAATACTAAATATGGTAATGGACACTTTCTCTAGCTACAATAACTTGCAATCACTTTTGTAAATCTGAATTCCTTAAAAGCATTGTGTTTAGCTTTTCTGTGTTTGATCCAGCTAAATGAAGAAGGCCCTTCAATAGATTGTCAAACACGACATTAACAACTGAAGCCCAGATTCTTAAAGAACTTTTTGCCTACATTATTTCAATGATTTGAACAAAATTGACCATATAACAAAAGGCTAAAACAATTGATAACATTGGGCACAGGCCTTCTCTGGAATAGAGAGGCAAAATTAGATTAATTTCTGAAAATAAATTCATCTTTATGCTAGGTAAACACACAGGGCTGTTTAGCTGTATCACTTTGCCGTAGCACTTTCTATCATGGTGTTTATTTGAAGTTTACACTTACTTGCCCAAATCTGCTGAATAATAAAGACAGGCTGTGTGATGGATAAGTCTTTCTTTCAAGTACAAGGTTTGGTGTAAACACCCATGCACAACTGCTACAGTTTTAGGGAGGTTTGGTGATATGTTAGATTTAGGGTTTTTTTCATATGATACAACTGTCTATCCAAGTACCCTGAGAAACCCTTCTTTGCATCTCCCTTTGAGAGCTAGTTCTTTTCCCTACTTGTTCCTTTTGAAATCAGAGCACCGTGAAAATGAGATGCTGGAGCAGGGGGGAAATAGAAAAATCCCAATTTTCCATAATATTCGGAACTACTTTATCTCTCTTTACTCCTACAGCCTGGACAACAGTGTCAGGATAAGACTTTCACCTGTTTGCAGTTGGATTTCTGTTGTAATACAATTCCTTGTTCTCACTTTGGTCATGAGGTGGCACCAGAGCTCAAATCTTAGGAAAGATCATTTGGAAACTCCGTATGCCTTCCACTATCCTCTCTCAAAATAATTATTTGTATAGCCGAGGCAAAGTCAAAGAGGTTAGAAAAGCATTTAAAGAGAAAGAGTACCAGAAGAACCTGTCCATTTTTTTTTCTGGGAAAATTTATAAACATTCTTCCTTGGTACAAGTCTGTGGACTCTTCCCATGCCTGCATCTCAGCACAGATTAAAACATGCTATTGAATGGAGTCCTTAGGGACTTACATTTCAAACTCATTTGCAATGACTTTATATAGCATTTTGTCCTTTTAATGTAAAAAGATAAGATACAAAATCAGATCCAGACAAACTTTGCTTACTTGTCTTCAGTAACCCAACTTTTCTTAATGATATTCTGACTAGTAAAACTGCTTAGACCTTCACTTGCCACTGCTGTTGGTCTTATTAATTTGCATAGAAAACAAAGACTACTTGTGCTCATTCAGTCAATTCTCTGTCTCTTCCCTTTATTGTGAAGCATCTCCCTTTAGGATGAGTAAAAGAAAAGCAAGAAATTGCTTAGTGCCAGGAAATCCTTTCCAATTAGGTGTTAGCATAACTGAAAAACGTTTGTTGTTTTGAGGGGTTTTTTAACTTTAGAAACATCCTTCATCTCTAGCCAAGCCATTATGGGGCCTTCTGACAGTGAAATAGATGATGCAACCACTCAAGTTGGTTTTCACAAGTATTAACCTCAGTCCTATTTATTGCAGTATAAAATTTTCTGGACTGTAACAGTTGGCTATGTATTCCCCATGGAATAACAACTTGTAATAAATCCACTGTAACACTGAAAACACTTGTGAAATAGCCATATGATATTTTGCTTTTTTCGAATGTGTGTTGAAGTAGTTCCTGCACCTAGCAGAAATGTATGCTACTCAGACAGAAATCAATGCCCAGAGTATTTTAGCTGGCTTGCAGAAGAAGTAAAACTGACTTCTCATTGATACAGCACTACACAGACCAATCCTTCCTCTTCAAGACAAACAGCATTTGTAGAAGTAAACACAAGTAGAATACAATCAAAATGCAATTACTATGGCCTCTAGCAAAGATGTATACACACAATACTCTAAAATTTAATATGCCTTACAATTAGGATTACAGTACAGCCAAGTACAGTAAACATTTCCTCTCTTGCATGGTCCTGCAAAACTTGCAATCACATAACAACTTTTTTTCAATTAGCAGCATGTTTAATTTTATGCATCTTCTCCTTCACTCAAAAAAATCTTGGTGCTCGCTCATTCACAATTTGAAGAGTTAGGCTGGACTTTCACAAAAAAATGGCTGCTGCAGTTGAACTTAGCCAAAGAAAGACTCCTTCAAATAAAATCAAAGTTTCAATCATTCCCTCAGCTTTATTTGGAAGTAATTTTTAAAACCTGATATACTCCTTTTCTTTCTTTTCTTCTCTTTTCTCCTTTTCTTCCTTGCCTTGCCTTGCCTTGCCCTTTGCCTTGCCTTGTCCTTCACCTTGCCTTGCCCTTCGCCTTGCCTTGCCTTTCCCCTTGCCTTGCCTTGCCTTTCCTTGCCTTGCCTTTCCTTTCCCAAACCTTCCCTTTCCTTTTCTTTCCCTTTCCTTTTTTTTCTTTTCCTTTTCCTCTCTTTCTTCTTTTTCTCTTTTTCTCTTCTTTTTCTTCTCTTTTTTCTTTTTTTCTTTTTCTTTTTTCTTTTTNAGGGAACCTGCGGGTATTAATATATATATATATATAAAAGGCTGTTTTGAAGGCTACTTACCTGCCAAAAGATGTCTAAACCAGTTTGTTAGAGGTCTATCCAGACATTCTGCTAACAGCTACACTGAGTTTAGATGGGAAGTTTCTTAAGGGACTTAACAAAATAACAGCTATTCAGTGTCTAACCCAATGGGTGATTACGTCTGAAATAGTCTGCTAGAAGTTTAGACATTTTAATAACAGATTCACTGATTTTAAATGGGGAGTTTGTCTGAGACTTCACAAAATAACAGGAGGGAGAGTGAGAGCCCTCAAAGAGCCCATGCGTTATTTCACTGTAAAAAATTACCAGCACCATAATATCACAGACTAACTCTGATTAATTCATAAAATAGCAGATTTATTAACAATATATTGTGACAATTTAAGAGGATTTGGTACATCTTTTATGTTTTAACTGCAAAAAATATACTGTGGTTATGTTATTGTATGGCTATGTTTCTATGTTATACAAACGAGCATCAAACAACTTAATAAAAAAACTTACTATATTAAAGGAGGGTAATTAAAAATATTTTATTAGCAGAAAATACCCACATCTGAGCAAAATACCCAAAACCTTAGGACTTAACAGAACCACGCAGCAAATCTAACAGTAATACATAAATACATAAAACAGAACTTAAGTAGTACACTCTAAAGTAAAATATAGTATTAAACATAAAAAGAAAGTAATATTAATTAATGATCGCTCACCCCAATATGTTTCACGTGGAGTGGACTGAGAGAGGTAGTCATCAGTTAACTCCATGAAGATGCATGGAATTTTCTCCCCAATTTTATCTAGGTTCAAATCTCTTTTACACTTTTTTTTCTCTTAAGACAGTTTGAGTGACAGTCAAGCAAATAAACAAACTTTTTGGGCATGTTAGACTATTGCTTTGGGACAGGTAAAGGATGAGACAGAGGCTCAAAAGTCATATCTGATGTCATGCCTTCATGTCTTGGGAAAAAAGTCTGTGAGATGTTCATCTCACCCTATTTTTAAGTCAATCCTGTCTCACACCAAGGCTTATCAGTTTCTGGGAATGCCTGCCCAGGTGCTGCGGTCTTCCAGGAATCATCAAGGGCTTATCTCCCCTTTTGTGACTTTATCTGTCACCCCACAGAGTTGTTTGGCAGAAAGAAACTTGTGGTGCTGTTTGACAGCTGCCTGAACATGAGCCACCAGTTTGCCCAGGTGGCTAAGGAGGTCAATGGCATCTTGGCATAGATCAAGAATAGTGTGGCCAGCAGGAAGTGATTATCCCCTCTGTACTCGGCAAAAATAAGTCTGCACCTTGGGTATCGCATTCAGTTCTGGCGCACTCTCTTAAAAAAAGACATTGAGGAGCAGAAGTATGTCCAGTGAACAGCACCAAGGTTTGTGATGAGTCTAGAAATCATGTCTTATGAGAAGCAGCTATGGGAGCTGGGTTTGTTCAGTCTTAAGAAAAGGAGGCTCAGGGTGGACCTCATCACTCTCTATTGAAATCAAGTTATAGTGAGGTGAGGGTTGCTGTGCCTGCTCTGAGAGTACAAGAGGAAATGGCCTTAATCTGGGACAGGGGAGATGAAGTTTAAATATTAGAAAGAAGATTTCACTCTTAGGGTGGCCAGGTATTGGAATATAATATCCAAGAAGGTGCTGGAATCACCACCCCTGGAGGTGTTCAAGATCTGTTGTCCAGATCTGGCATTGAGTGATACGGCTTAGTAGTTTAGGGGCTACAAGGATAGTGCTGGGTGGACAGTTGGACTGGGTAATCTTGTGACTCTTCTCCCAACTTGATTATTTTCTATTTTTGTATGTATATTCATATGCGTAAAATCAAAACACATATGATTACCACAACAAATTCAAAAGGAAACTACAATTGCATCTAATGATTCCCCTCTATGCATTTTCTTTAGTGAGAAAAATCTAGGGACTTCTGGTAAAGAATCAAGATACCATCCTCATTTCATATTCAGGAACTTTACGACTTTTATTCCAATCACAATCAACCTTTCCAATTCTATATAAACTAAAGCATCAGGGAATTGCGTTCTTCTGACACCTGCCTCTGAAGAAAACTAACCTCTCACTAATGCCACATTCAAAACATATGATTTTGTTTTCTCTGAAGTTTGTCATTTGATCAAACAGATCGTTCAGTACATAATCTCCGTCCATAGATCCTCTTCTTTGTTTTNAATATCACAGACTAACTCTGATTAATTCATAAAATAGCAGATTTATTAACAATATATTGTGACAATTTAAGAGGATTTGGTACATCTTTTATGTTTTAACTGCAAAAAATATACTGTGGTTATGTTATTGTATGGCTATGTTTCTATGTTATACAAACGAGCATCAAACAACTTAATAAAAAAACTTACTATATTAAAGGAGGGTAATTAAAAATATTTTATTAGCAGAAAATACCCACATCTGAGCAAAATACCCAAAACCTTAGGACTTAACAGAACCACGCAGCAAATCTAACAGTAATACATAAATACATAAAACAGAACTTAAGTAGTACACTCTAAAGTAAAATATAGTATTAAACATAAAAAGAAAGTAATATTAATTAATGATCGCTCACCCCAATATGTTTCACGTGGAGTGGACTGAGAGAGGTAGTCATCAGTTAACTCCATGAAGATGCATGGAATTTTCTCCCCAATTTTATCTAGGTTCAAATCTCTTTTACACTTTTTTTTCTCTTAAGACAGTTTGAGTGACAGTCAAGCAAATAAACAAACTTTTTGGGCATGTTAGACTATTGCTTTGGGACAGGTAAAGGATGAGACAGAGGCTCAAAAGTCATATCTGATGTCATGCCTTCATGTCTTGGGAAAAAAGTCTGTGAGATGTTCATCTCACCCTATTTTTAGGTCCACCCTGTTTCACACCAAGGCTTATCAGTTTCTGGGAATGCCTGCCCAGGTGCTGCGGTCTTCCAGGAATCATCAAGGGCTTATCTCCCCTTTTGTGACTTTATCTGTCACCCCACAGAGTTGTTTGGCAGAAAGAAACTTGTGGTGCTGTTTGACAGCTGCCTGAACATGAGCCACCAGTTTGCCCAGGTGGCTAAGGAGGTCAATGGCATCTTGGCATAGATCAAGAATAGTGTGGCCAGCAGGAAGTGATTATCCCCTCTGTACTCGGCACAAATAAGTCTGCACCTTGGGTATCGCATTCAGTTCTGGGGCACTCACTTAAAAAAAGACATTGAGGAGCAGAAGTATGTCCAGTGAACAGCACCAAGGTTTGTGATGAGTCTAGAAATCATGTCTTATGAGAAGCAGCTATGGGAGCTGGGTTTGTTCAGTCTTAAGAAAAGGAGGCTCAGGGTGGACCTCATCACTCTCTATTGAAATCAAGTTATAGTGAGGTGAGGGTTGCTGTGCCTGCTCTGAGAGTACAAGAGGAAATGGCCTTAATCTGGGACAGGGGAGATGAAGTTTAAATATTAGAAAGAAGATTTCACTCTTAGGGTGGCCAGGTATTGGAATATAATATCCAAGAAGGTGCTGGAATCACCACCCCTGGAGGTGTTCAAGATCTGTTGTCCAGATCTGGCATTGAGTGATACGGCTTAGTAGTTTAGGGGCTACAAGGATAGTGCTGGGTGGACAGTTGGACTGGGTAATCTTGTGACTCTTCTCCCAACTTGATTATTTTCTATTTTTGTATGTATATTCATATGCGTAAAATCAAAACACATATGATTACCACAACAAATTCAAAAGGAAACTACAATTGCATCTAATGATTCCCCTCTATGCATTTTCTTTAGTGAGAAAAATCTAGGGACTTCTGGTAAAGAATCAAGATACCATCCTCATTTCATATTCAGGAACTTTACGACTTTTATTCCAATCACAATCAACCTTTCCAATTCTATATAAACTAAAGCATCAGGGAATTGCGTTCTTCTGACACCTGCCTCTGAAGAAAACTAACCTCTCACTAATGCCACATTCAAAACATATGATTTTGTTTTCTCTGAAGTTTGTCATTTGATCAAACAGATCGTTCAGTACATAATCTCCGTCCATAGATCCTCTTCTTTGTTTTCCTTCTTTAATTCATGACTACCTTGTTCATGTTCCATAAATTTCTTTCTTTCTTCTAACTGAAGACAATTAAGAATGTCCACAAAGTAAACTGTGCGTAGGGGGAGAACCACAGATTTTTGAAATTAATTGGGGTAAATCAAAACTTTCATGTGGAAAGCACGTGAATTTTCTGTCCAGTTCTAATTCATCTTCTAGAATGAGAATCCTCCTTTTTTAGAAACCTGGTTCTGTTGTTCTTGACAACGTCAATATGAAGTGAAGAAGGCCTACAACCTTCAAGATCCATTAGCCATGATTACTTTTGATTTCCCAATAGTTGTTCAAATGAGTAATCAGAGGCCTCCTTAACAAACACCAGCACTGTATGTGTGTAATGAAGTATCCAAATGGTAGTTTCATTCTATTAGTGCCCCTAAGAGCTGTAATTAACTAATTTGTACAGTATCTGGCATATCTGGGACAGTATGTCCAAGCACAAACTCTATCCAAAACATAGGCAGTAGTAAGTAGTTTTTTTCATTTCAGCAGTTATATAAAAAATTTACACAGCTCATAATTAGAAAGAAAAAAGTCCTACATGGGTATTACCTCCCACTCCTGAGGGGGTGTAACTGAGAGTTTCATTAATAGATCCCTTGGGCTGTTTTAGAGTGAAATGACACTGAAGGACCCATGTTTATAAATCTGTTTTTATTAAAAATATGTATTTATACATTTATTTTTATATATTTATAATATTTATATATGTCCTGGTTTGGACACTAGGCAGCCTTATAAATTATGAGAGACTGCAATAGGATCAACAGCAATAAACAAAATTTACTTTACAAACAACACAAACCGATAATAAAAACACGACGGATAGACTGTGCTCCTCTGGGCTGGCTGCTAGGCTGGTGGAGCAAGGGAGGATGAAGGATGGCCTGTGAAATGGTTCCTAGAAAATAGGAAAATGAAAAGAAACCCTGGGGTCTTAAAGGGAAGAGAATACCACAGCTGGGGAGCGATGTGGTCCTCAGCCCTGCGCTGCCTCCGCTGTTGATTAAGCTGCACTGCTGCCCAAGCCACGGGAAAAAGGCTGAGAAAGCAAAACAGATGCTGAGACTCAGCTTCGACGACCGCCGAACCACTAGAAAAAAACAACTTCTCGGCTTGCACTTTATATAGGGTGCCTGTTCTCGCGTGATCTCGGGGCACCCTCTCGGCGCTGGATTCACTAACGGCGCTGGGCGACTCCCAGAGACTCCACCACGAGGCAACATGGCGGCGCTTCCTGCCAAAATGCCTCGTGGTCGGGACCTGCTGAGGCAGGGAGGGTCGCCATTGCCGCCCGTCAGCACTGCGGGACAACCCAAGGGCCCCGGGGCCACTCTCAGCACCAGCACCGGCGCTGGGCTGGCCTCGCCCCTTGTGCAGCCAGCCGCAGGGGGTGGCCCCCCCTGCCGCGAGGGCTGCTGGCATTCTCCAGCCGGTGGAACGTTTGTGCGCGCGAGCGGTGGGAGCCCCCGCGCGGGTGCGCGGCACGAGCGGGAGGTGGTGGCAGCCGCTACACTGCAGGCGGCCTCAGCCAGTGGGGCGGAGCCCGCCCGGGCAGCGGGGAGAGCCGGCCGCACCTGCCGCCGCTCAGCCCGGCGCCAGCAACCACTGGCAGCCGCTGCCTGTCACTTCGGTGCCGGCAGCGGCCGCGCCGCACGGGTCCAGCCGTGGGTCCGGCTGCGGTACGCTCAGGACGGGGCGCGCCATGCCCGTGCCGACAGCGAGCCTGTGGGGCTGCAGAAGCCGGGGCCGCAGGACGGGGTGCTCCCCTTGCCCGTGCCGTGCCCGCCGCTGCCGAGCCCGCAGCAGGGGCCGTGGGGCTCACCAGCCGCCGCTCGCGGGATGGGCCCTGCGGATGGAAAAGCCGCCGCTGTTTCCGCGCGGGAGCCGCACTCCCTTGGGGGAACCGGGAGCGGGCGGCGCGGCCCCGCCACCGCGCTGCGCGCTCACTGAGCCGCGGGGAAACTCCAGGAGACCGGCCTGTGTCTTCCGCCCGCTGGGTCCACGCCCACGAAGGACTCAAATCTAAGAAAATTTATAAGGGAAAGAAAGGAAGAAAGAATAAGAATAGATAGTGGTGAGGAAATAGGTCACCACCTGCGGATCCAGGGATGAGACTGATTGTTGCAATTTAGATGCCGATTGGTCAAAGTGGTGGTTGCAGCCTTAATCTACTGGAGGTGTGGGAAGCCCATACGACACAGAGTTAAAAACGTTAATATATATTCAGGTTCAGGAGAGAACGGCCAAGTACCTCACCTGGCAACAGTTTGACGCGGATGCAACACTGTGGATCCTGCTCAGTCCTCTGGTAGAAGGCCCCAGAAATGAGTCTCAGGGCACTTTGAGAGGTCTTTGATGGTTTGTGGTCCTGTTTCTTATGCTATCATAGTTGAGCAAGTTATGCCTCATCAGAAGGGATAAATATCTTAAGGCTTACATGTGAATGTCCTGATACCTCTCCCAGGGAGGGGAGTTTGAGGGGCGAGGTTTACATCTGAGTCAATCGGGTAAGGGAAGATACTGGCATGATAAAAAGCATTATCCTTATTTGGCTCAAAAAAAAAGGTTGTTGTTAGACAAAGGTCAGTTTGTCATGGCCATCCTCTGGTGGTGGTTGCACAGCTTCTCTGTACCTGGGCTGTTCTTAAGCAAATCAGATGTTTTTGCCCTACCATATACCCCAAACCTCTCCTCCTCCCTTTTGGTTTGAGGGGTCCAAACCTGGCTTGGCAAAGTACTTATTACTTTTGCAAGTGACCTATTGTTTAAGTCATTAACATTTCAGTCATTAACATTTTGGTTTCTCACAATAAGCTATGAAGAATTTTTCAATTCTTTTTTTTCCCCCAATATACAAAACATAATGTGTTTATTTACTCTAAAATTTAAATGAGGAAGAACAAGATAGAGATATCTTCTACTTTTTATATTGTTAAATTTTTTAACAGGTTATCTTTAGGTGTTTTTATTGTATCTGGCCTACATAAACACTAGTTGAAGTAAAATAAAAAGTTACAAACTAGCTATACTCTGATGTTGCTACATACTTTTTAATTAAGTTATATACTGATTTTTTTCTCATATAGTGTACTCAGACAATTTGAATTTAATACAGAACAGCAACAAAGGACATCAAAATTTCCACATGCATTGATTTTATTTTTTTAAATTTATTTTCTTAGCATAGATGAAAACTTTGCCATTTTTATGATTAATCAAGCAAATAGAAAGTTGTGGGCATTCTTTGATTTTGGATAAATTATGACAACAAGATATGTTAATGCCATTCAGAATAAAGATTCTGAAAAAGTAATACATTCTGGGTTACAGGTTTGCAACATAATGCATATGGACAAGGTACTGTTCCACAGAAACCTCATCAGTAAAGCCTGTCTTCTACACAGACAGACAAATATAAAGACGTTCTGCAGCTGGGCTTGAGTGTATTTCAGAAACATACAACTTAGTTATCACTTCCACATAAAGCCACGAGGATGTTTTCATAATCCCCTTTCAGTTCATCCTGTCAATTTAAGCACAAAAAAACCCAAAATTGTTAGAAAAATTATCTTAAATATAAAATTAAATAAATTTCAGTAAGTGTTCAATATGTATGTATCAAACATCAGCGCTTCACCTAAGTAAATTAATCACTTGATAGCACAAGTGAGCTAGGACCTAGAAATAAACACATGCATTTCCAGAGTGGTGCAGAGGTAGAGAAGGCCAGGAGGTCTACTGACATCAGCAAAGAAGTACAGAAGATTTCTACTTATTCAGGAACTTAAGCTTTTCTGCTCTAAGTAAAGAGAAAATGTCTTCCTTGACCAGTGATGTCCAGTGTTTATTCATGTTAAAACACTATACCCATTGTGTCTGGGAGTATCTCGAAGTCTAATAGCACAGCAGTACTCTATTCACTATGGGATTGCTTATTCAGCTTGGTAAAAATTGATAATATGCATTAAGTATGCAATGTAATTACTACATGCTTTATTTTCACTTATTTAAATTTGCTTTTCAGAGACATATGAACTGTTTAGTGTAGCCAATCTATGCCTTGAGACATTGGTATGCAATCACCACTTTGGAACATGATGAGGTGATGTAATTACAGACCAAATTAGAGATCACACACACTGATGAGGGAAGAGTAAAAGTGACCTTTGGCATGTAACTGAAAAAGTAGCATACACTAATAAAAATCCAAAAGGATGTAAGGAGTGTGTTTCTACTCCAATCAAGACTTTTTTTTCCCCTGCAATTTCTAGCCTCCACAAAGAGGCTTTGCAAGTTTAGCTTTCTTAAGGTCCCCCACTGGTTAAACTTTCTGATGGTACCTTCTGAGAAAATACTTTTGTC
The DNA here is from genome assembly GCA_013400695.1 of Neodrepanis coruscans. Lineage (NCBI taxonomy): Eukaryota > Metazoa > Chordata > Aves > Passeriformes > Philepittidae > Neodrepanis > Neodrepanis coruscans. The sequence goes on along the minus strand of VYZS01028800.1, from coordinate 97,870 downwards.
AGTTTAACTCATTTACTTAAGTAATCTGAAAATCAGGCCAAGTAAATATTAATAACAGTTAACAATGTATTTGCAGAAGCAACTCAAATGTTAAAAACCAATAGCTAGTTGCATCAATATCTCCCATAGAGCTATCAGGCAATCACCACCACTCTCCTGCCAAGGTACTTTATATCTGTCTAAGTAGAGGAACCTGGGGATACTGTAATCTCCATTCAGCTTTGTGCTTCTAGTGTAAGATGATATCCTGAGACATATATCCTTACTAACAAATTATCACAGCTTTTTGACCAAAACACTGACCTGAAAAAGGAATTAGTTCTCCCAGCAAGCAGACCATTTGAATTATGAGTTACTCAACTGCAATAAGCTACTCAAGATGAACTGGTGACAGAAGCAGAAGATTTAAAAACCTCTACTACACTTCAAAAACCATCTAATAGTTTTGCCTTTCATGTGTCATCTGAGAGAAAACCTACCATAATGGCTTGGCAGAGAGAGATGCCATACAGGCTCTTGTAATACCCTTTGATCTCATGCATATCCACTTCATGGCGTGAAACCATGATTCTGATGAGGTCTTTGTGCCGTGTCCCAGCACCCTGTTGAAAGAAAAAAGATTAAAAAATAGAAGTAAAGAAAAGAATTACACTTCTGTCATTGAAACATCTTTAATCAAGTTCTTTGTGCTAATCCATCAAACTTCTTTATGGGTGAACAGATCATAGAATCACAGAACCACAGAATCAATTAAGTTGGAAAAGACGTCTGAGATCTTTGAGTCCAACTTATGACCTAATGCCATCTTGTCAACTAGATCACTAAGTACCACAACCATCTTTTCTTAAATACCTCCAGGGACAGTGACTCCACCACCTCCCTGAGAAGCTCATTCCAATGCCCAAGCACTCTTTCTGTGAAGAACTTCTTCCTAATGTCCAACCTAAACCTCTACTGACATAGATTAAGACTGTGTCCTCTTATTCTACTGCTGGTTGTCTAGGAGAGGATACCGACACCCACCTGGCTACAACCTCTTTTCAGGTAGTTGTAGAGAGTGATAAGGTCTCCCTTGAGCTTTCTGCTCTCCTAAATTAAACAACCCCACCTCCTTCTTCATAGGACTTGTGCTCCAGACCCTTCACAGGTCTCGATGTCCTTCACTGGACACACACACACCCCTCAACATCCTTCCTAAATTGACAGCCCAGAACTGGACACAGTACTTAAGGTGTGGCCTAACCAGTGTTGCATACAGGAGAAGAATGACTTCCTTGGTCCTGCTGGCCACACTACTCCTGATACAGGCCAGGAGGCCATTGACCTTCTTAGCCACCTGGGCACACTGCTGGATGATGTTCATCCTGCTGTCAGTAAGTACCCTCAGGTCCCTTTTTGCCTGACCTCTGTCCAGCCACTCTGCCCCCAAACTGTAGTGCTGCATGAGGTTGTTGTGGTCTTTTAATCATAATGGGGACCTCTTGTATCTCCCGTCTGCTCCCTATGAACACAATACATTTTTGACAGGCTGCCTTTACCTTGTTTTTTACACACTTTTATTTGTTTCCTAAAAAGAAGCATCTCCTTTATAATGCTTGCTAGACAGCAGAGATAACCTAGACTTTACTGTCTTTTTTCATTACTTAGTTGTGGAATGATCTCTACTTTCATAATGCTTTACTGAAGTTTTCAAATACTGCTCTTAATCTAGTCACAGGAGTTACAACAATACCTGCATATTAGTGTTTCATGATCTCCAGCTGCCTCACCAAACTATGGTTCCAAATTTGACAGAAAGATCGTGAGTGTCTTATCAAAGATTAGGCTTCCATGAGGTTCTTGCTCTGTAATTGCTCTTCTATTTCCCTTTCACTAATATTTTTGTGGTTTCATGCGAAAAATTCCAGTCAGCTTTCTGCTGCTGTTGACGGTAAAAGATATGTGCTCTCCTGAATATACTGTAGCACACAGAAAATTCCTCCTATGGAAAGAGTCTCAGGTTTCAAAGAAAGGAAGAGAAGGAGTGAGTAGTCTTTTTCTGTCATGCATGTATTTTTCAGCTTATAAAGCACGTCATGTTTACAAAAATTTCTTTCTTTAGTTTACCTTCATCGCCAAATGGAGTTTTTCAGCAAAGAAAGCTGGCTTGCTTGTGGCACACTTCACTGTAATGAAGCAATGAGATAACGTCACTTCTGCTGTATGTTTAACAAGTAACCAAATACAAAAGTCTGACAAGAAAACACTTTAAAATCAGTCTCATTGTTCCTACAAGCATATCCTATTTATGTACTTTTTTGTTACCTCTCTTCAAAATATAGGAGAAGGAGCGATTCCTTTCCTCTGTCTATTCAGAAAGCAATTCATTCAAGGGAGAATTGTTACTATTAAGACAAGACTTCCCTTCCTAGTTTACTGCCACAAAATTAAGAAAGGTGTTGCAGTTCGCAAGAAAAAAAGGTGAAAGCATTTATGTCTTCACAACAGAGGTAGAGGTTATGATCTGATGTTTTGCAAACCAAGTTATAGTAAGTACTTGCCCTCCACTTTTGATATGAAGATGGGAATCATTCTTTTGTCCAAAATATGCTTGACTGTGGTATAAAAGCTGAGAACAAAATTTGTGTCTAGCTCGTGATTTTCCACTAGTGAGTCACCTTATTGTTCATGAAGAACAATCACTAACTTTATAGAAATATATTCTTGGAAAAAAAAAAAAAAAAAGGAAGTTTTTAATACCTTTAATAATCGTATATTATAAGAAAAACTTGGAGAAGAATGGGTTTGGTTGAAGACAGTTTTAAAACTATTGGATTTCTATACAAATTGTGTCTGTTCTGACAGCTCTTTTTGGCATATTCTTATAAAGGTCTTTCTATGTTGACAACTCATCTGTTCTCCTTAAAAGACCTTTCCACATATCAGGAGAGATATTTCTACTCATTTATCAACTTAACTGGTTTTAGATAAGTCAGTTAAATCACTACTGTGGGATTACATTTTCCAAGGTATTTAGCAAGTTTCTCAATGAAGCAGGGTAAGTCCAGAAGGGTTTCCAATCAAAGCAAGCATTGCAGACGTAAAAGTTAAGTTTTCATATAGTCAGGACATACGGTAGATTGCAATCTGCAAGACTACTTACCAAGGGAAGTGAGGCAGTTCTCAATGTCACCTTTCAACTCCAAATCTAGTACCTTGTTCATGTCATGCTGACTGTATTTTCTGTACTTCTGAAAGACTAAACAAGGGAAGAAAACACAGTGAGTGGAGATGAAAATACAGTATTCTTCCTGCATTGCCTCTGCCTTTTTCTGTCCCCACTGCTGCAGCAGAGGACTGTTTGTAGGTCATTTTTTGGATTTCTTTCAGACGGCACAACATAATGTTACTGCATGGACTGGTGGAGTCAGTATACAGAATGGGACTTTGTTAGGGTGGAAAGGTTCATGTTCCTATTGGTAGAGGTGGTCCACTGACTACCAGAGCCTGTGACATTGCGTGACAGCCCCCTGTCTAGAGCAACCTGGTTGAGGAGTAAGACCATATTGAGGAGCATTCAGAACCTGTGCCACTCTCATTGCTTGGCATTGTGATCACTAGCCATTTGATACTTCACGGTAATAGTTTTGTTAACAGCCTAAATGAGGTTGCTCATCTCTACAATGGAAAGAACAAGCAAGCTGCCGACTGCACCCTTAGCCAGCAAACATGCTTCCAATTATAAAGACCTTTTTAGTGGGCAGAGTCACATCTTAATAATCTGTATACTCTCTGAATTCATGAGCAGGGCATGTTCAAAATCTATTCCAGGGAAGCACAAAGTTTCATCCGACATACCACTTCGAAGATGTGGGTAGCTTCTTGTAGTAAGAACAGTAATAAACACATTAACATCTGTTCCTTTCCTTTTCTCTCCTGCTTCATACAAGGCCTGTCATAAAGAAAATAAGTAGTGAAGTCAATATTGGAATAGTCTAACTCAAACGCAAACATTGTACTTCTGAAGGTCATTGCTTGTCAGTAATGAACCCTAGCTCTTTACACAATCCATAATATAACACTACCGTACCTCAGACTAACTCTAGCTCTGTCAAGTAATACTTCCTACAACACTTACAACAGTAGCTAAGGAACACTGTGCAGTTAGAAAACATATTTTCAAAAATTTTATGATCACTGTCTAGCTCTCCTGGGTATACTATGTTCTTGAATGAAGATACTTTTCATTTATCATTATATGTTAGCCTTCTGCATGGGAGTTTAGGACTGGTAGGCTTTCTTAAGACTAACACAATTATCTCTGCTATTAACTGGTCCAATGTGTAGGAGAAACCTATGCAGCAAATACTCCTTGTCTTTTCATGAGTAATTTTCCCTTCCAGGAAAGTAAAAAACAAACAATCGTCTTCATTTTCCTCACTTCCGCAAGCTTGTCTAAAAGTAATTATTAAAGACCTGCACATAGCATGAAGAAGATTTAACAACACTCTGTATCCAGTTAAACAGTACTCATTTTTAATTTAGTCAAAATACTAATTTCCTTTCATATCTAGAGGTGATGACAGAACTGATGACAGAACTAAAATCTTTATGTAGCAAAAATAAAAGCAGTATTTCTTAATGGCCTTTTCTGGATAGATTTTTAAAAATCAATTAAAAGTCTGTCTACAATTAAATTGTAACCATTGTGTCAGATTTTATAGGTGAAAAGTCAGGAAATACTGATAAGGATTATCAAGATTTCAACAAAAATATTCTCTCTGTATAGTAGAAGAAATAAGATAAAGATCAGATGTTTATTTTTGAATTATTGAGAAAATGACTGTGATGTTTACCCAATAATCTTGAAAGTTTCATCGCTGCAGGGTTCACATAAGTCAAGGTATGGTACCTAGTTGTGCATATAGATGAGTACTATATGAGTACTAGATGAGCTCAAGAAATGTATTGTAAACAGAGCAAGATTAGGTCTAATTCTTTCACTTATTGACCTCTAGTTCAAATGGTCTGCACAATTTTCATGACCTAGAAGAGGTCTTGTAGAAGTGTTTCTGAATCTTAAGTATTAGGGTGAAGATCTAATTTTCTTCCAATAATGAAACTTACATGAACTTTGTAAATACTATTCCCTTNTCCTTTCTGTCCCAACACACATCAGCACTCTGTAGCCAGAGCACTAATCACTGACAAAAGCTGCCTTGAAGGGGTGTTTCCATGGGCAAGGCACATTAATCCCCTGGGCTGCCAAAAGGCTCGGGCACTGATTGCTTAAAAATGACTTGTAAGGCCCTACGGGCTTGCCTGGCACTCAGAACATGAGAACTACGTGTTCTCCTGCAAAAATGCTGTGTCTTGCAGGACTTTCACCTTGCAAACTAAAATCCTGTCACAGTCTATTTCAGTGCANTGGGTCCTTAAGGAGATAAGGATGTGCCCAAAGACCCTCTGTTGAAGGTCAGAGAGCCTCTATTACTGGCTCAGTCCATGCAGGAGGACCAAAAGCTTATTTTACCTTTTCTGTCAACTAAGAATTCTGACTGGAAGTAAGAGACACCCTCATTAAGCCCCATTAACTTATCAATGTACACATTC
>VYZS01028800.1:62566-76840 GCA_013400695.1 Neodrepanis coruscans | reverse complement strand
AGCTGCATGCGAAACTGTATCAAGGTAACATCATTCAGGGAACTAGAAATCCCACTCATTTTAGTGGGACCAGGAATTCATCTTAGGTATACTGTGAGATATTGGGTCATCATATCAATTATTGGCTTGGACCAACTCAAGTGCTTATGGGGGAGGAGGGGAAGGGACAGATAGAATTTCATGAAAGTGAGATAATGCCCTGTCCAAAACCCCAGCCCCATGGAATCTTCTTGGGCAGCCCGGGAGCTCTGCCCCGTACCACTACATCTTGGAACCCCCAGCCCAGCCTCAGACTGGCTAACACCCCAAGACCACTCCCGCACACCGCACTCCAGAGACGGAGTGGCCAGTGGGCCAGAAGTCCTGCCAGGGTGTGGATAGGTGTGGCCACAGAGGGTCCAAAGCAAAAAAGCAGCAATATGTGCTCTCCATGTTTGTTCAGACCCTGCCATCTTCCTAGGCTCCTAGTAGCTGGATCTATGCTGGATCTAGGGTTGGTAGCCATAATTCTTTCTTTTACTATTTTTTGTTTATTTCTTCTCCTGAGCACCTTTCTTAGTATTTTGTGTAACTTAAAGCTGGATGGGTTGGATCTTGCTAAATTGTATTAACATAATTGGGTTAACATACTATGTCAATGCTTTATGAAATGCTTTATTTTGGTTGAATGTTGCCCTTTAAACTTATGCCAAGTTCCCTTATTTTCTAAAGTTTACCAGTAAAAGTACCTACTGAAAAAAGGTGTGCAGAGTCTCTCCTTTGTACTCCCTCTTAAAACTTGAAAAGGACTGAATGCTTTTCTAATAAATTCAAATTTTTAAAGTAAAACCTCTTTAATAAACTTGTAGGTTCGAGCCTGGGCTCTTACACACACTAATTGAGAAACAATTCCAGGAGCTCTTCAATTTGTCAGACTATCCTCCAGACATAAAACCTGATTCCGCTATGGTTGTGTGCCAAAGTAATTTATATAAGGAAAATCTGGGTCTGGTATGATGACAAAGCTATGACCAAAATAGTAAACAACTGTGGAAGGAATAACTCAGTGCATATTCAGGGGGAAGTGCTAAGGGGAAAAGACAAATTAGGAATGCATAAGCTTTTTACTGTCTATGCTATGTATAATGCTGGTCAGAGTGTGTAAATAGTAAGAAGTGTTATTCAAGAGAAGGAAACATAAATTACAGAGTTTTGCTTTAAAAAAATGAACTGTGTATCAATGCAGTGGAAAGGTCAGTGCCCTTAATGGAGAAAANAAAAAATTAATTAGCAGATTAACTACTTGTGCCATTGCTAAATTTAGCCATCTGGGATTTCCCAGTTTATTTGACATTCTGAATTTAATTTGATTCTTCAAAGTAGTTTTACATCTACTGCCGTTTCTTGTGTATTCATTTTTGTTTTATAGAAAATGAATATTATAAATATATAAGTAAATATGATAAATATATAGCATATAAATATATTTACAAATATCTCCTTAGCAAACTGTGTTGCTTTGGTTGTTTCTGTGTGTTGAAATATATATCAGTGGGCAGATCTATTGACAAAAACCATCCGGGTTAGAACAATAAAACGTATCTTACTCCATACAATGAAGAGGGAGTAGCATACTCTGAAGCTTCAGAATGCCTTCAGTGATGCTAACAGGCATAGCCCTGTCTTGGATCCCACTACCGTGCAGAAACAAGAATCACATAATACGTGAATAATAGCAAATCATGTTTTGCTCATTGTCTACATTCAAGGTGTGGTAAGAACAGTCATAAAAATTGAGGAAACTGTACATTCCGTTTGATCTTGTAATACCTTGTTTCCATTGCCAGTAGAGGGATTTTGTGGTTAGAAAAAGTTGTATGACACAGCTTGACTATTATTATTTTACTCAATAGATTACCTGCCAAAATTAAGAAACAGAATTAATTCACAATTAGTGATTGCGAAACTGATCTACCTCTATTGAATATTAGAATAGTTTCATCTCAGAAAAAAAATGAAACTCTTCTTGTGATTTTCCCTCAAACTTTCACAAAAACAAAGTACTGGTAGCGGAAAATCTAAACTGTAGTATTCCATGAAAGCTTACTTTTTTTGACCTCCTCCATTTTGTGTGGGTTTTTCCTCAATTTAAATATAGTTTATCATTGACTTTCAGTGAAATCTCTTTGTATCCAGGAGGTTTAGGTTTATTGCAGGCTTCTGTATTGCAACTTTGAACTGGAATTTTGTGTTTTGTTTCCAGCTAAAATTCCAGAAAACTCTTGTTCATTTGCTTCTGTTTTACCCTAGATTGGATTGCCTCAAGACCATTGCTTTTTGAGAAGAAATACCACCAGAACAGAGTGGGTGGCATAGTGTAAGTCACAGTTATTAATGAGAAATTTTTAGGAGTTTAAACATGTTTCTGTTTCAAAGAGAAAGAAACTTCAAGGCATGATTGTTGTAATTTGTGCCATTATAGAATCGCCTAAAGGTAGGTTACTCATTTGCATCTGAGTTTCTTCAAAGGAGAAAGGTATAGGTGTGATATTTCAAACGTGACCCAGTTCTATGCTACAATAAATTATTTATCCCTAGAAAAGAATACCAACAAGAACAAAAGGACTGAAAGGAATGATCTTAAGACAGTTGTGGCACTACCAGTCTATTTTATTGTGTTTGTTTAATAGATAGCACAGTCACATTCTAGTTCAAGATCAAGACTATTACACAACCCTTAAATGATTAAACAAAGCAAGAAACATTACAGTGAATACCAAAAAATTGAAATAGAAACCTAAAATACCTTAAGTACAATTTTTTGTTCTGCCAGTTTCTTTTTTTGGCAGCAGTTGTAGTGCTCATTGTATGTCATATATAATTTTATTACTGTAAAAAAAAAATTGGAAACAGAATTTGTCGAATATATTTTATCTTTAATAAAATAAAATATTTTGAATATTTAAAATCCAACACCTTCAGTTGTTCAGATAGCCAAAATTCTCATTTCTTTTTCTGCTTTTTCACTTCTTATTCTTTTTCTCCCCTTTGGTAAGAGGAAAAGAGGGGGAAAGACAAATATGCCCCTTTTTTTTATTGTCCTAAAAAGAAAAAAATCACCAAAAAAGTTCCTTTTTTATATGAAAAGTACCCTCTCAGATAATTCTGAATCCCATATCATGCTGCATTGTTTACATTCCAGTGAAGCTATAACTATTCAAAATAGCACACTAGAGAAAACAATCATCAAAATTAAATTATTTGTCAATTTTTTTGCACTAAGATTCACAGTGAAGCTGCTTCCTATAAAATTACAGTGAAACTGCTTGTTGAGTTAGTGATACCAAAAGCCTTCTTTCTGGACCACAATGTAAAGGCAAGTTCCTGTTTTTAATCCTTTTTGGCATGAGGGTGGAGTGCAGAACAATAGCAGTGAGGTAGAAATCGTGAGCCACTGCTCTCACCTGCCTAGGGTGGATCGCATGAGTTTGAGAACACTTTATTCTGTGTTTGGTTTTGCAACTACTGAATAGTACTTGCTTCTCCCAGTTTCTGCTGCTGTATTTTTCAAATTAAAACAGGAATATATCAGAAGTTTTGTGCCTGGAGTTATTCCAAGAGAATAACATATTTGATTTAGAGTTCAAAATAATCTGCCTGTCTCAGCTGAGGCCAGTCACAGCATAAGGGTATTGGCAATGACAAAAGTATGGGCTTTTTACCTTTAATTAGCAGAGGACAAAAATGGCAATACGCTTACACGAAGCAATCATAAAAATCTTTATTAAGATTTAAGATATTAAGGGTAAACTTTGTGATGACAGTTTCATCTGGAACTATCTAATAACTCAGTTTATTTGAAATTAGGGCTGTAATTGCATAAAGCACCACTCACATCTCTATTGGTTTCACCACTAGTGAAAATGTAGCAAGAGAATCCTGTTTCACATCCTTTCAGCTGAAACAAGGAACTGTGGAGATGTGTTAAATATTATAAAGAAACCCATCTAAAATATCCTTTGTGGGTATTTTTGCTTTCAGATATGTAATATCGGTCTGTATTTTTTTCTGTTATAGTTATGTTTCCTGCAGCTTTGAGTTTTGTTTAGTAAATTTCAGTCTGATGACAAAACAGACATCACCTACTGTAAGAATCAGTAAGAAGATATCTGATCTATGTATCCTATTTTACTTTCTTCCATATCTTGTTTCCTGGTCAAGCTCTTGCATTTTTTGCAGATTAAATATTTATAAACACAGTAGGAGGCTTTCAGAAAATACTAGAAGTTAATCTCATCTCTGTGGAAATAATGGCTCTGAGAAACAGACCGATTACCATGGATGAAGGTAACTTTTTAGGACATAATATTTATTTAGTTAAAAAAAATGTTCATGTATGTTACATTATGGCACACAGTTGTTGAGAGTGGAAGTGTGGAGTCGGGCCACTATTATAGTAAATAAGATGAGTGAAAAGTGTGGAAAGGACAACACTCAGTTTTCAGCTTCTCAGTTGTAAAAAAAAGTTCAGGAAAAAAAAGAAGCCACAGATATGAAAGATGTACTAAAAGATCTAAGTTGTTCACATAGAAGAAAGATAACCATAAATGGAAGAGTATAATTTTAAATATAGCTAATTGTTTTTCAAAAGCTGTCTTGCTAACATAGGAAGATGTCTATTTAAATGCTAGAGACTAGTTGGAAACTTGTATACGTGTCTTCAGAAACATTTACAAAAATGTGATAAATTAAGGTCTTCTAAGTAAAGTCACTGCATGTTTTACAAATACTGTGTGAATTTTTAGAAAAACAGTATTGAGCTTCCACAGATCAACAAGGTAATGAGTATTTCAGGCATGACACTCATGAAATACAGTCAAGAAATACAATGTTAAAAGATGAACAGGAGAGACTGTACAAGGAAATGGTCAAAGGGATGATGAATATGGTTTCTGGTGAGATCTGAAGAAAATGTTTGGTGATTTAGTAATGTAATAAACTTGAGTTCTTTCTCAGAAGAATGAGTTCAGAAGTCTTCAAAAGTCATCAATTAGTTTGTAGGACAGGAAACAATGAATTTAAATTTAAGGGAGAGTGTTTCAGTTGGACTTTAAACATAAGCCATTTTAACAAAGTGATTAATGGATTGAGTATGTCCTACTTTCTTTTCTATCGCTGTTTTATTTAGGAGTATTTTTTTGAAAACGTTGACCTTTGCTAAAATTCCCATGTCCCTGCCACTTATTTCTTCCCTGAACTCTTAACTCCTGTTTGCTGAAAATAAAAAAAATGTGTAAGGCAAATAAAATTACCACAGGTTTCTGCATCAAAGAAGACACCATGATTCTACAACCAAAGAAGAAAGTGTATACTGCTGAAAATTGTGGATTTCCTACTGAATTTTCCACAGAGATAGCATGTATGTTAACAGTGACATCTTAAAATTGTCTATAAATTGCACTTGTATTCCTAAAATAATTTTTGTTCTGCAGAATACCTTTTACAAAATACTATTGTGAGTGTTCAGACTTCTTTATTTTTCAATTACACCCCCTGATATGGCCATATTTGAGGGCTAGAGAGTAACCAAGGTTGTATCTCTAATATTAAAACACTGAACGTTTACAACCATTTATAGTTGAGACTTTTATTGACTATGTATTTAGGGGTTAAGATACTTGAAAGCAGAAGGCTGGATTCTATGAATGCTTTTCAAGACTGTGTAATTAAAGAATAAATGAATAGTTATGCAAAACCTATAATAAAAAAGTAGGATGGTTTGCCTTGCCCCACCTCAGGGAGCAGGCTACTGAAAAGAGGTATGAGGGAAACATAAGGATATTTGTGGCTTTTTCTGTGTTAACTGCAGATCCTATCATGAGGGCGCAGTCTTTTCTTACCTAATAATAATGAATCTACATGAGGCCTCCACACACAGAAAAACACAGTTTGTATTTTTCTCAGATGTCAAATACACTTCTCAAGAACTATGCTTAAAATTTAAATGCAATAATAAAGATGAACATTAAATTGCCATGTCTGATTTAGAGATGAATAGCACATCATTAATGGGGCATTGTGTTCTGTCTGTATTCTCAGACATCTGACTAATGAATGAGCAAAGATTGGGCATAAATGGAATCTCGGGTGTATCCAATATGATTGCAATATCTGTGTTTATCAGTAGAGGTACAAACATACATAATTTTCTAAGGAAAGTTAAATCTAGATTCTTGCATTTTCCAGCATATTTGTGGCTTACAGTATGAAATATGTGCCTTTATTTTTATTTTCAAGAGAAAAGTGGTAAGACCAACAAAATACAGCAAGAAAAAGCCTTATAGTTTGTTGTAGCAAGCTGGAATATTAACTATTGACATTGGTTTTGGTTTATGTCACAAATTTATTGGTTGACAGCTTCTATGTATTCTCTTCTTCTTGCCAAAATACTGTATTAGGATAACTAACCTGACTGTTAAACCTTCCTTCACACTAGAACTGAAAAATAACAATCTGAACAACACCTTTGATTGTCAGCTCTGTTAGGCAATACAATTGGGCGAGGTTGTTGCTTAAGGTAGTGTAACCTGAAAATATTAAGGATAAAAATGCGGTTTGACTAGACTGAGTAAGAAGAAAATGTTTATGTAATGCCTTTTCATCTGGAAAAAAAATGAGTTGTAACTTGTGACAATGTAAATAAACTTCTACCTTTAATGCATATGTCAATGTTAAGCTCATTGCTAAATCATTTTCAGGCAATGAGATAGAGTTACAAAAACTGTTCTTGTACAAATCTTCATACCGGCTCTGATCAATGTGGCACAGTGACAATGAGGAAGGCCTAGACTTCTGAAACCATCCAGAGAGTAGATAAATAGGAGAGGAAGTTACTCTTCCACCCACAAACAAGAGACAAGTCCCCAGATGGCCCAACCACTCAACTACACTGAGTATTGCAAATGCACTTTTACTTGCCTGCTTCTCTGAGGGAGCAGCAGCAGTGATAAAAATGACAATTTCCACATAACGAAGAAGGAAACACTTTGTATATCTGTCTGAGTCACAGAAGCAGTGGCCTTCTCTTTCGCTCTGGCTGTTCTAATGAATCATACTTTAAGGATAATCTCACCAAACCCTGCCAGTCCTCTCTCACATAGCTGTTCCTTGTCTTGCATCAGATTATAGAGGGTTGGACAGGCTCCATTCATCATACTGATGTTTTTATAAGAAAGCCTAGTGCATGCACTTACACTATGGGTAATATTCAATAACAGACTATGCATCTATAAAACAGTGCTGAAACAAGGAACACAAAAGAAGCTTACTCTCAGACAGCCACTCTACACCAAGTTTTTAAAAGAACATTTGTTTTACATGTTATATATATTCTTCTGTCATTGTAGGCAATCTTTTAGTGAGATATTGCCAGCTCTCTAGAAACAAGTGGGCATTACTCACAACACAGGGGTATTGGGTGCCGGTCCAGACCAGTACAGAGTTAATTCCCCCTAAATGCTCCTCAGAAATCATAGATTTCAACAAATCTCTCCCCTGGAAAAATATAAAAAATTCATGTAAATGTTAAAAGTCATTCCACTGTTTTGCCATGCTGAGTAAAATGGCAGTGTCCTATACCTTGGAGTACAATGAGTCATACAATACATACATTGTTAAATTATATTAATGAGAAACAGACACAAAAGTTGTCTTTTTTTTTTTTTCTGCCATAGTCTTGAAATGTATTTCTGTTGCACAGAAAAATTAATTTTTGTGGAGGTTTATCATACTTACATAGTGGCATGCATGAATATTTAACTGTGTACATTACTGATTTAAATACTACATTTGCAGAGTTAAGGAAAAATATCATAGAAACTTATCTAATTTGTTCACCTCTTTACAGCATCTTTTCTTTGACATCTGGAGAACCTCTCAGTAGAATAATCTGTGCTTTGTGTGTCAGAATTTCCCAGACATGTAGAACAGTAGCAAAATTCAGTTTAAGCCACTTATATATATGAATGGCTTACAGAGAGTCTCAAAGCTCCATTATCAGAACTAGGCCCTAAGTGCAATCAGAAGCCAAGGAAAGCTCAATCTGATTTTGAAGCACAGGACTGTTTTAGTTGTTTCCCTGCTTCTTACAGGACACTGAGCATATAACATTGGTATTGCATTTAGCATTAAAATACCAAGATTCATTAGAATTTGCTGTACAGTGAAACTCCAGAGAAGAAATCCTATATATCTATGAGATGACTCTTAATCACTAATATCCTAAGATTTTCTATAGTAGTTTGGGTTTTTTCATCTGAAAAGGCAATAAATAGATTAATTCTGTAAGTGGCAATACCCCATATAGAATGTATCACACTGTGAACTAAATCCTGAGACAGAAACCGGCTCAAAGATATAACAGCAATATGTAAGATTATATCTCTATTTTTTTTCTTGGCCACATGCAAAACATGAACACACACTGTAAGAATAGAAAGGTTTTAGTCTGTCTCCATGTAGATTTCCTTTATATACTCCACTTTAAATAACAGAGAGTGTGACTTTCTCCTTTTACCATAACATATAGGAGTAAACATGGGAGTGCCTGATTATTTATTCTCAATGGCCTTAGATGCAATTGTGTCTGTATTATGCACAGTAATTGAACAAGTTGATTTGGATTTTTTATTTGTGTGTGTTTGCGGGGGTTTTTCAGTTTTGTTTTTGTCGTGGTTTTACCACTAGGAGGCGTGGTACTGACAAGAGAGACCCAATAGAAGCAACACACACCAAAAAAACAAATAACAATGTTTATTTTACACACACAGAAAACCGACAATAAAGCATAAAGACAGACAAATTAAGCTCTTCTGGGGCCAGCGGTAGACTTGGGGAAATGTTAGGGAAGCGCTGGGTCTTTACCGGGGCCTCCTGTAAGACACCATAAACATTAAAGGATCCCTGCCCCTCCCCTCCCCTTCCCGGATAAGGAAGTACCACCGCTGATGGAAAGATGTGGTCCTCAATCCGTGCCGCTGTCACTGGAGTCGCCGATTGGCCCACGCAGCTGCAAAACTCGGCGCTGAGACAAGCAGAGATGTTCTCCCTACAGCTCCAGTCCCAAAAGAGAGCAATGGCAGCCATGCTCGTCCTTTTATAGGGGACCAATCTTCGCGCAGGCGCGGGCGGCCCCCGGGCGACTGTTGCCCCCTCAGATTGGACGGTCAGCACCCGGGAACTGCCCCTAGTGAAAGGCTCCGTGCACATGCGCCAAGTGCCGAGCCGGGACCGGGGAGTGCAGATCCCCCATGGCCCCGCCTAGCATCCCAGGGGGTCCTGGCACTGCCCCTGGGCCACCCTGACCCGTGCCAACCCCGGCCACACGCCGCCGTGGCTTCCTGTCGCAGGAGGGCTACCACCAGCCCCACTCTACTCCATGCGCACGGGAGACCCACCGCGCATGCACGGAGCGCTGAGCCGTGCCCAGGCCGGGGGCTGGCGGCATCTGGCAGCATCAGCAGCCCCCAGCACCCGTGGCCACGGGGCTGTGCCTGCAAAACGGCTGGGGGAGGCGCCTCACCCCCGTGGGCAAGCTGCGCAGGGCTGCGGCGGCCACCCCCACTGGCCCAGGAGGGGCTACACCCACACCAGCACCGTGAGTGGGGTTGGGGGATGCAGCTGTGCTGGGGACTGGCCACATCCCCGCCCGTCCCTGCCCCTCCCTGCCACCGTTGCCATGGCAACCCACCTCAAACACACATGAAAAACAGTTTAACACAACCCCGATTCCCTCCTGCCTCCCAAAAGCCTTCAAAAAACCTCCAAAAAAGCTCTTTCCCCGTCCCTAAAATCGGAGGGGAGAGACAATGGGGGAGGGGAAGGGAAAAGAAACAGTTTAGATTCCATAACCTCTGTTGTCAACCCACAACAGTTTTATAATCAAAACCTCCAGTAACTACTGAAATAAGAATTACATTTTCCATAATGTATTATTTCTAGCAGTTTATTTCTGTTCCTGTTTGTTGAGGTTTTTCTGTTGTGGTTTGGTTTGGGGGTTTTTTTTGGTTGTTGGTTTTGTTTTGGTGTTTGTTTTGGTTTTTTTGTGGATGTGTTTTTTGTTTGTTTTGATGGCTTTTGGTTTTGTTGGGTTTTTTTTCACTTTTATTTAGACCAGTATCCTTATTCTGAAAAAAAATATTCTCATATCACCACGGTCCTGGTTCTGGAAGAAGTGTCATTCTTTTTCTCCTGCTCCTAAAAGCCAAAGCAAAACACTTAACATAAGTGTTATTTGAAAACATTTGCACATACCAAATTGCTAGAAAACTATTAAAACCCCTATAACTTCACTATAATGAATGTGTGAGGTTTTATTAATTATACACTAAACTTTTATAAACAGTAAGATAGAACACATTGATGCACAGCCTGAGAAAAATATGTCAAGCTCTCCCACTTGAATGATGGTGTGAATCACTCCTTCCAGCAGCTGAACTGTAGGTGCCTGATTGCTCTAATTACAGGTATAACACATGTACAGCTGGGAACACCATCTAGACCAGACTGGAAACCTTTGATAGGCCACAAAAGGGAGATCTCTGGTGCATTATATTAGAGGTAGTGCAGCTGAATCAACAATACATATTTGACTTTTAGAACATTACTGACATCAGATTAGCTCTTTAATAAAGGTAATCCATTCTTCCTTATTTTAAGTCCAGATCTCCAAGCAAATTCTCAGCCATTCTCTTTTTATATCTCAATGTGTGGATGGGAGGGAAAGAGAAAAGAACATTTGGAAGAGTTTCTAGCTGTGTCATTCCAACATTCCAGTTTCAGATATGACCTTAGAATGTCACTGTCTGGTATATTAGTAATGTTATGGACCAAGGGTCTTTGAGAATGGAAGACGAATTGGTTAACTTGTGTTTCCATATACTACAGTAGCTCCCTGAGCCAACTCTTTTCATGTGTCAGATAAATCCTTGTGGTCAGACAATTGTGTATTATCAGTCCCTTTGTGACTTGAGTGGAAAACTGACACTATATGAAATAACATCCATTTTAGTGACTAAATACTCAACTTGCTCAAACTAGCCAACATAGGTGGATCCTTAGGTAATTTTGGGACAGAACCAAACCTTCCATCTCTGTGAATATCAGTATTAATATTGCAGTAGCCTTAAAACCATAAATAACACATCTGTTAACACATGGCTCCACCTTCCCCTAAAGGTAGTTTGAGACTTAACAAGAGACTTCAGCTGTAGAAAATTGACTGACCTGTAGGGTTCAGAATAGTTTAAAGAGTGTGGTGTCATACTTCTGCTAACAAGCCATACTATTTCGAAAACCGGAACAGAGGCGTTTTCTTGGGGCTTTGCTCTTTCGTAATTTCATGAAACTAAACTTAATTACATACTAGTAAAGAAACAATCCTTGCATTGCTTCTATTTTTCTCTTCCAAAAATGAGAAAAAGGAGATGTAAAAAAACTTTCTGGGTCTCAAACAGATAGTGCATTCAGTAGAAGTAATCAATTCAAACTACAATCATCTTTTCTTTACAGTTAGCAGATTTCAAAACTCTGGAAAAAATGCCCATAAACTTTGCAGGATTCAAGAAGTTCAGCTGTATTAGAATCTCAGAGATGAGATGCAAGTGAAGAACTACATTACTACTACATCAGATACTTCTATGTAAATATGTAAAATTAGAACTGCTTCTTCTGAAAAAATTTAATCAGAAACTACAAGAAGAGCATCAGTTTATCAGAGTCTTGCATGGGGATACCAGGTCATTAAACATATAACAGAGTTCAAAATGAACCTAGAAGACACATTGTTATCAGCATCAGGGAGATTCCTGCTTCAAAATGTGCATTAATGAAAAAGTAAAAGCAAGTATTTATATTCTCATTCCACTGAACATTAGAAAGTTGAATAGCAGGTTATTCCTCAGTGGATTAGCACACATATAAAAAAGTTCATCCCCGTGACACACCTTTCTGCATTACTTCTCATGCTAAGTTCTTCTGTGCTCTGGTGCTTACCCATGAGCCAATTTCCTTCCTATAATGTAGCATAGAATGTCTGCCTATGAAATTTTCTGAAGTTAGTTGCAATAAAACAAGAAATTCAGAGGCCTGAAGCAGGTTCTTATGACTGTTCCTTAGATGTTTGTGTTATGGGAAGACCACACAATTTCTGTCTTGCAACAGAAACTGGTTACTGGAAGAGAAAACATATGAAGGTGTCCTCTTCAGAATATTAGTCAATATTATCATGATGAGTTTGATCTTATAATTAAACAAAAAAATGTTTTAAATCTCGAGAACTCTTGAGCGTATATGCATTATTACGGTTGTACTTTTGGTACAATGAAAGCACTACAGTTTTTCTGTTGTTTTGAATCTGGACTTATTGCTGTTATTTTAGAAGTTCTGCAGAACACACAGTTTTCAGGTTTAAATATGTATGTTTTTTCCAATAGCTGAGTACTACTGACTGGTTGTTCCTGGCAAAAAAAGAAAACAAACCACACAAACAAACAAACAAAAACCAAAACACCAAAACAAAACAGTTGATTATAACTCAATACTCAATACAGACAAAACTGTACTTTGCCCATAGTTCTGTATTAAAAACTGCCATTCCTCCATTCTTTTACTCTGACAAGAATGACCAGGCACAACTTGCTTGTCATACGGTACACTGTCTCTTTCTTTTGGTAGAATAATAATAAAACTACATTCATACCTTTCAACGACATTACTACTTAGAATTAAAATGCAAGTAATACTTTATGACTTCAAAGAAAACAAGTGCTAGACCATTTGCCTTTACTTTGAAATTCTGTGAGACATTCTCTTTATGTAATGAAAAACAGCATGGCATCTCTGCTTTGTCTTTTTTCTTGTCAGTCTTCAGAAGGGATTATGAATAATATGAAGAAAGTGGAAGCTGAGAGTGCAGTGCAATGACCTTTTTTTATGCTTTTTCTTTTGATCACTAAAAATGTAGATCCTAATATGCAACTACTTTCAAAGTATGGTGAAAAACTATCCTTAAAATGCAGTAAAATAATATTTTAATAATAATATGATAGAATCATGAGTTTTTTTCATGTTGGTATGTTTTGGGGTTTTGTGGAGAAAAAAAGTTCTCTGGCTCTGGGAAATTAAAACATTAACATTGCAGCCCGCAAAATAAACGGTCTTCTTCCTTCTTGTTTGCCTATTTTAAACAGTATTTTGAAGATACTTCTGTTTCTATACACCTCTCAGATCACTACTGGCCACTTCTCTGGAAAGAAAATATCCCCTTATCACAAAGCAGTATATGGTGGTACAAGGAGTAAAATAGGAGTCACTATAGCAAAAAAAAGTACCTAAACAGGATGTGATACAGCTATAAGACAGACCTCAAAATTTTTGCTCAATACCTCTAGGTATTGAGCATGGAGTCAGCATGAAGCAGTACATAAGTCACATGCTAGGATTTCCATTACCTTTACATGCATAAAACCGCAACTGAAGTGTATTCTTAATTCTTTAGCATAAAATACCAGGAGGGAGTAACCTAGATTTAGATCAAGTGAGCTATAAACAAGAAGACGGAATGTTTCTGTTTTAAATTATGGCTTCTAATTTAAAAAAAAAAAAAAAAAAAGAAAATCCATCTGTGCCTCTCAGGTATCCTTTTTAAAGTGTAAGTTGAGATTGCATCTCAAACAAGCAGTTATGTTTCTCAACACAGCCAGGTACATACCAGTAGAGATGCAGACACAGACAGCTGTTGTTCACTTTTGCTCATGAGACAGCTGATTACACAATGATTATAGGCCTTGAGGATGATTAAGCATGTTCTCCATTCAGAGTTCAGTGTGAGGATTATGAATGCAAGGGTGTTTTATGTTATCAAACATTTAGCAGTTGTATGTATACACAACACAAAAACCAGCTAACAGTTTAAAGGATGACAAAAATGCTGTGTACTAAACTTCCAGGAATGGAACACATGAAAAAAATTCCTGTATGTCCAAGGAACTAAAATTTTACATTAAAATTTCAAAATTAGTGTTGGACATGGAAACAGTCTGATGGGGAATTGTGGTGGTTTTACCACAAATTTAGCGATTTTGGACAAGAGATTCCGAGAGAAGCCACAAACACACCCCAAAATGAAGAAAACACACAAATATCACAGTTTATTCCGCGCACACACAAAACTCAACAAATAAAGTGCAAACAGACAAACAAATTAAGTTTCCCAGGGCCCACGTTTGAGGTGAGGAC
>VYZS01028800.1:7740-62378 GCA_013400695.1 Neodrepanis coruscans | reverse complement strand
CCGCCACTCAGCCTTCACGCAGCCGCCACCGCTGCTGCTACCGCCGCCGGCACGCGCCGCCGGTGCAGCCTCCCCCAGCCCGTGGAGAAGGGCGGAGAGAGCGCCCCGCACAAGCACCAGCCCGGGGATGAGCCCCAGGAAACCAGCGCCCAGCGGCTCCCCTCTGTGCCGCCGTGCGCTCTGGCCCCGCCTTGGCCGAACAGGCGCGGCTCGGCCGGGGCTCGGAGCAGGGCCATGGCCGACCCCTGCCCGGGACCGGGGCCACACCTCCTGCGGTGACTCCGGGTGGCACGAGCGCCGCCCGCACCCGGTTACCCCACACCGCGCTGCTCCATGGCCGCCGCTCTCGCCGCCACCCCTGCTCGGGGCCCGGGGCTTTCCCCTGGCCACCCGGCACCACGTGCGAGAGACGCGGCCCAGGCCGCAAGAGTGGCTGCCAGGGCCACTGGCACAGGGCGAAACCGCCGCTCTCACCGGGGCTGAAGGGCGTGGAGGAAACCGGCTCCACACGCCGGGCGGCCCCTCTGTCCAAGTAGACGGGGTGGGGAAAAAGAGTTGCTCCACCCCCCCCGCCCCTCGCCCGGCCGGCAGCCCCGCGCAGCAGCGACAGAGACTGTTTTTACTTCCGTTTTTAACCCTACAACAGGAATTAACGATGAAAAGATATTACATATTGAGGCTCACATCTGGATATGAGGGTGAAAATTAAATCACAGAATCATAAAGGATTTGGGCTGGAAGGGACCTGTGAAGATCATCTAGTCCAAACTCCCCACCATGGGGCATCCTACTAAACCTTTTTAAGAGAAAACAAGTTATTCAGGTTATACTCAAGGAGTCTTCCTCTGTTACTCAAATTAAATTTTAACATTTACATCATAAATAGTGCTAGAGAGAATTGATCTAAATCCTCACTCCAAACCCCAAATCTAGTATTGCTACGTCTAAAATACAGTAAAGAAATTACTGCAGGTTAAATAAAACTCCAAACTACTTCTAATATGACTTTACTGATTACTATCTGCACTCTTACTATACAGATGGAGATATTTTATCACTGCTCGTTAAAAACATCCAATATCAGAAGTTGTACTCTGCAAGGTCTGGCATAGATATTTTTCAAAAAGTCTTTGCTGGTATCTTCTGTTTATAAAGGAAAGATTTGGATCGAGTCCACTTCCAGTAAAACTTTTTATTTATTTTGTACGGTGAGGCTCTTTCTATGAACAGAGAAAGATACTAATATATCTAATATCTAATGAAAATCTTTTAGTCGGAAAGGAACATACTAGATACCTTTTTGAATTGTGAAAATGCTTTCATTTAAACTGAGTTCTGATTATAAGATAAAATTTTCTGGGAATTATGCCCATTAGACTGTAGACCAGATAGCCTGGCCATAAAGGAAGGATTTTCAGACTTAGTCAAAACAGGTAGCATCCTGATTGCATTAATGGAAGACCATCAACACTTACATAAGTTTAGTCCTTTCTGTTGGAGAATCCAACAAGCTTTCTCTTTATGGATACAAGTCTCTTACTCGTAAATGCTATACTCAAAATATGCTCTTATATTTAATCTCAGTTTAAAATATATTTATAATACATCTCTGGAGCTTCCTCTGCTCTTCAAGTAGTGCTTCTGTGTGTGAATGCTTACAAAGCATCCAGGCTTTTTCTGCTCCTCACACTACCTCACCAACGAGCACGCAGTAAACAAGGAGTTGGGAACTGGGATAGATGACCCCAACTGTTTGTCCTGACTCTGGCCAGGACAGGGTTTTTTGCAGTAGTCAGAAGCTATGTATGAATGCAACTCATACATGTTCATTTCAGTTATTACTTTGCTATAAACAATTTTCCGTGACTAGTTATTTCTAGAAGTGTAATTTTCAGGCCTTTTCAGTGAGCACAAGCCAATTTTTAAAGGCTTTAGGACTTTTTGTGCAAAGTTGGCAGGCCATGAGCAAGTAACAATGCTGAAATCCATAGCCTGGAAACTGTAATAACTTTAGTTTTGTTACTGAACTTACAGTTACCCCCATTTTAATTCCTGTGCATGGGCTCTGATTGCTTCCCAAAAGCCTATAATTTGTATTTCATGTTCAGAATCAAGTATTCATTTTCTTTCTTGCTGTTTCATACACCAAGAAGAGCTAGAAAAGCAGCATATTGCTCTATGGAACTTCTGACCATAAAACAAATAAACAAACAAACAAACAAACAAAAATCCCAAAAAACTAAAACCAACAAAATAAATACCACAGAAAAAGCTTTTTCACTAGTACATATTTTTGATTTCTTTGAGATTTAGCAAAAAAATAACCTTTTTCTGGGGAGATAGAAATTAATCATAAGAAGAGAGCAAATATCTTAAAAATATCCAGAGACAAAAGTTGGCTAAAATTTATACACTGAGGAATGTGTTTGAGATGTTCTTTTGGTGGAAGCTACATGAGACTTGGAATGTTTTGTTCGGGATAGATAGTGAATCCTAGTAACTTTATTTCATAGATCTTGATGTGCTTGCTAATTAAACTAAATCTGACAGTCAAACAAGTTTAAATCACCAACTGATGTTAAATTCAACAGAGACAGAAAGAAAAATCTGGAAACTAAAGGCTTGCCCTGAACAATTTCTAAAAAACTCACCCAGGTTTCATTAAATTGTTCAAGAGTTTGCAGTATTTTTATCTCTAATCCATTTTGGGTTGTGATCTTACAAGTTTGGTCATGTTGCGTGATACTTATTCTTAAAACTCCCGACTGAATACTTGTCCTACCTAGTATTTTATTAAAAACAATTATGTTGCTTTCTTTTTCTAGAAGCATTGGTGCAAACAGTTAACCCTGAAGGCTGGCAATTCCCTGAAGATTCAGTAAGAATTGATCCTGAAACTAAACCACAAACCATCATTCACTCATCTGTTCTACCAGGCAGCGCTACTGATTATTCAGAAAACATACAGGAGCATCCTTCATGTGTGATAAAAAGTGTCGTGGTGGAAGACACATGTTATGAGGGTAAGTAGTAGTTTGTGTCCCAGATATTCAGAATGATATTGTTCTTTACTGCTTTTCACAATATATTACTGTATTGTAGTGTCTGCATAAGCATCATAGTCCACATTGCACCATCTATGCTAATATAGCTTGAATACAGATGAATGATATCATAGACTAAGTAGGAGAGTTCCTGTCATGATTCAGCACATAAGTTATGGACATGATCATCAAGCTCTTCATGTAGAAGAGGTGCGTATTGGCTTTGTACACACTAAAATTAAGGTAATCAGAATAGAACTAAATTTTGTGTATGTTCTATATCTGTAAATTGTAAACCAAACTGTCTAGCCCCTCTAAAAATTGTCAGAAAGTACAACTGCAGTTATTCAGAAATGATAATGTAGTTGTCTAGTCTGTACTGGATGCTTTCATTCTAGTTGTAATCTGAGAGAGATCTCTGTTTTGAGGAGCCTTACATTCTAAAACATATAAACTGCAAGGAGCTGTGATAGTCAGAGTGCCTTTTGGGAGCACTCTAATTGATGCTACGGAAAAGAAATGGAAAGAACTGTTACAGATGTCCTGTCCCTACCAAACCACAGAGTTGTGTGAGAGTTAACTCACAAGAGTGGTGTGAAAAGGTGTATTCAGTAGTTTCAAGAATCACATGCTCTACCAGATGCTCAGTTAAAGCAAAGACGTAGACTGATTTTTAGCATTCATGAATTAACATGAGTTTCAAATATTTTTCTTCCCAATGATCTGTATATATTGAAAACAACCTTTGCAGAAAGTAGGTGGTATAGTATTGCATTTTCTTCCAGTTGGAAATAGAAACTGTTTGTATGATTTCCATTAAGGGTTTAAGATTAATCTTTAGATTAATCCCTAAAGTGAAGGATAGAGTCCATACCCTTGGCCTGCAAGCACTGATGCACTAATTTTGCCTAAAGTAAGATTGTCTGAAGTGGAAGGCTAGTAAGAGTCTCCAAGGTGTCAGAAAGAAAGCAAAATGTGAACTAAAAGGATGTAGGTGTGATGTAAATCTTTTAAAAAGTACCTGTTCTATGTAGAATGTAATACACATCTTTCAGTAAGATAATTCACAGAACAAAAAAAAATTGATATATTTATATATGTATGTAATGTATAGTTATGAAAATAATAAATACAGAGGAAAAAAATAGCTTGAGATAAGGGTACTCTTTTCAACACATATTTGTTGAGCTATGTATTTCATAAATCATCAAAACTGGATTTTGAAAACAAGACTTTAATGGCTATAGCCAAACAGTATCTGGTGATTCCATCTTATAGGTGAACAGACTGTGTTTTAAAACAGTGCATCCTGTTATATTTTGTCTAGTAAAAGCAATGTGAAGATACAGATTTTTGGTTATATAAAATCACTGCACTATGTAACCAAAGGAGTATTCCTTTAGGGACTCAGGAAAGGTATCTATAGATATGGATTTTCCCAGTGGACAAAAACTCTTGATTTCTGATAATTGTTCTGACTAATTCAAAGAATCAGAAGACTTCTTTCAGACAACATTTTCTCTTTTACATCAGAACACTTGAAGGTGTTCTGGCTTGGCTTTCTCTCAGCAGAATTGTGGTGTGCAACCAGAATGATCATGAATAAAGCCGGGTGAGATATACCTCATGTAACAGTGCGATACAGCCCCACCTCTTAACACACAGACATGCACACATACACATATACACACACATGCCCACATATTTTCCAAGATATTGGACAAAATGAAGTTTCTTCTGTAATTTTTCAAAATAAAATTTTTAAAAAAATGTTCATAGAAAATAAGAAACAAGTCCAGAATATAGCCTTTGGATTCACTGTATCTCAGGTGGAGATCAGGTGGAACCATTCAAGACTCACCCAGGTATAAACCTTTCTTATGCTTGTATCTCTCTCAGTTACTTCCCAATCTCTCATACTTTTGTAACCCTTTTAATACTTTAAAATGCTTTTAGTCCAAAGAGAAGTAGTACAAAAATTTCAATGATCTTCACAAGATTTTAGCACCTGCATTTTGTTAACAGATGGAAAGGGAAACTCATGGTTGAACAAGCTTGGAATGAATATAAACAAGTGGTCATTTCTGAATGCCTTGATTGGATGGAGTGAAAACAGAACTCAAGAAAAAGGTATATTTACATAGCAAATGTTATGCGTACTTTCTAGAACATGTAATACATTAGAAAATGAGGAGGATTGGGATTTTGTTTTCTCATATGTGAGCTCTGATTGAATGCAGTTGTGTAGATTGGATTTCCAAAGTTCTTTAATAATTTTCCAGTAGGAAGTCAGCTACTATGCTGAGCAAGATCTTGGAGAGGGGTGAGGGGTGGGGTGGAGAGTAATCTAATGTCCTTATTTAACAAAGAGGAAAATTAGAAGAGAAGAAGGTAAAATTTATATCATACTCTAATGTAAACTGGGTCTATCAAGTAACTTATAAAATGTAGTTATATAAGCATTTAAGTGTCCTCTTAGCTATGATAAAAACTGTTTTTCTTAAAGGGTGACATGTGTCTGCATTTTATTAGTCTAAATTTTAATTTTTAGTTTTAATGACAGAAATATATGCAATTAATTAATATCAGAGTAGTTGGGGACAACTAATTATTAAACTACATAAACTTGCGTGATGGTTTCCAGAGATCAAAGTTGATGAGCCAGAGATACCATAATGTTTCTCCCAAGAACATATTTTGTTTGTTGTCAGAGGGGAAAAAGACAAATAAAAAAAATAAAGCTATTCTTGGTGCCTCTAAAAATATAATTAAAATGTAATCTGTACACCTGACATTTTTGTGCCTTTTAGTTGATAAATTAATTTTTTTTAAGTAGTAGATCGTTTTACCACATCTGGAGTTTGTTCTGATGCTGATCACAAAACATCTGAGCTGGAGGAATGTACAACCAAGGAAGTGTGGTATATTCCCTACAACTTAGCTAAATTGTATATCATCAAGGTAAAAAAAATGTCCTACAATTAACACTCTCTTCCCTTTAGAAAAGACCCACCATGACTGAATATTTTACAATAGAAAAAATTGACAATTGAATTAAGTGTCTCTTAGGATAAACCAATTGAATTGTGATAATAATTGTCATTATATGAATTAAATTCACACTAACCTATTTCTTAGTAGATTGGGGTTTTTATTCAGATTTGGAAGCCTACATTTGAATTTTAAATATTGATCCAAAAATACAAGTATTAAATTAGAATCACCATCTGAATTTAGATTAGATTGTAAATTGCTTTAATGCATTTTTCTGGTATGTGTCTAAAGATAAAATACTCCCTCATAACTGTATTTAGAGAAAACCTTCACTTTCTTATATTTCTTACCATATTTCTTGAGTGCTGGAAGTGGCATTTGACTTAGAGTGTGAGGTTTTGTTGCTATTGAAATATTTTTAGCACCAGCAATTAGCATCCTTTTGGATTTTCTGCTTAGCCAGTTTACATTTTGTTACACAACATCCTGGCTCACTGGTTTAATTGCTTTATTTTTTCCACTAAATCTGGTCTTGTACTCGTTCTCTTATTGAGTCAAGTTCAGTGGTGACTTCTTTGGTACACACTACAGATTGCTGAGCTAGCTGTAAGAAACAGTTTGAATACCTGAAGCAAATTTTTAAGACAACTGTGAGCTCTTTAAGTGATGAGAGGGATAAGCCCATGTGTATCTTTTCAATCTTCTTCCTAAAGAGACTTCTCTTTTGTCTTAACTTTTTAATTTTGTCTCTGTAAAACCCCTCTACATCTACAATAGGTTTTTTTAAAAGGGATAAATGGGACAATGTATTTCAAGGCCACATTGCTGCTTTGCTACTTTTATGTCATTTAAATTTTGACAGTGTCAAGTAATAGAGATTTTTCACTATCAAATCAACTGCTTGTAAATATTCACAAAGATTTAATCTGTCAACCTAGATCCATGCTAACAACCATAACTTTTCAATAATAATGCACCAGCCAAAAGAAATAAGCTGAGATTTTATTGTTTTTCAGTTTTATTTTGACTGAGCTGCTCATTGTCAGCAGGATGTGCATCATATTAAGCTTCAATGAAGAAATTAAACCAACAAAATCTCTGGAAAAGTTGTAGATTTTTATAATTTACATAATTGCACTCATTACTGCTATCATTGATCCAGCAGTATCAGTTAGCCTCATACACAAGTATCAGCTGTGTACGTTCAATTTGATATTGCCAACTACCAGACAAGTATGATGACAGCAGAAGCTCGGATGGGAGCTAGTGCAATTTTCCTTTTGTGACTATTAATAATTGGATTAGAAAGAAAATTAGTAAAACAGGTTCACTAAGGATGCTTATGCAGTTTTGAGCTTAAATGACTAATTTTCAAATAGAAAAAAAGTCAGTTAGTCCATACTTTATGTATACATCTGTTTTTATTCATCATGAAGAATGCCTGTTGAACACGTTGAAGTTACATAAATTTTGCAGGATTTCAAATTATTTTAATGAAATACAAAATAAAAAGTGTGTGTTCTGTAACTATTTCATGTTATCTAGCTCTTAAATGCAAAAATGCAATCTTCTCCACTACTTCTCTTTTTTTTTTCCTGGTATCTTCATATAATAAAGCTATTTCAAGAACTTTAGAATAATTGTAATGACTACGTCTTCCATATTCAATTTATTATCTAAAGTAAAAAGGAAGAAGTGGAGATGCAATGCTAGGACCAGAAGAGAAATTCCATTTCAAGTCATCTACAGATTTTTATTCAATAGCATTATGTATTTTCTAGTTATTGAAGCCTGAAAATTTTGACCTCCAGGGCTTTACCTGTTTTTGAGATTAAACTTTTCATTGTACTCTATCCGTCATTTTGAAAAATGTACCTCAAAGTTGTTTGATGGTTCGTTGTAACTGGGATTACTAGTGCTCTGAGTTGATAATTTCCTTCATACTCTACAGATTGTAAAAGACATGCAACAAATGAAAAATAAACACCAGAAAATAATCAGAAATTTAGAAAATATAAGGAAAGAAAACCAGGTAATTATTTTAAAACAGTAGCACTGTTGTACCATTAATCAAATTGATATGGGAGGATAAAATCTACTTCATTCACAATTACATGTCCATACACATATAATTGTGTTTGTAAACAATGTCAATGTATCTTGAAGTGTATTTGATCTTACAACTTTGTGAAGTCTAGTTTTACTTTTTGTCTGCCACAATGGCAGAGATTTTTCTAAACTTTGTTACTAAAATTTTCTCTTAAATTTTATCTTCCTTTCATGACTGACACCATGTTTAGAACATTCACATTTAAGTAGGTTATGCCTCACAAAAATGACTGTGTTGTAAAGGACTGTGCCAAACTGTATTGTCTTTATGACTTTTTCCTGTGTGGGCACTCTTCCATCTACTTTGTACTTACCTTTGCTTTAACCTTGCAGTGTTCTTTTAATATAGTTTTCTGAATATCAGAATTTCTTCCCCTGTAAACCCTGCAAAGTTGCAATGAGGATCTAGAGGTGCCATTACTGTTATCATGACTTCACAATGCCTCACTTTCATTAGCAGAGGCATTTCTGCATTCCGTTTGTAAGCAATTCTCCCAGAAGATGAAATTAGCCGCATTATCTTGGACTACACTCTTCTGGAATATTTTCTTGCTCCTATTGCTTTATCTTTCTAGTTTTCACATAGTTCTTCTTTTCTGATCCAGAGTAAGAGGGGCACTTAGTTCTTACAAAGATGTATGTTTTCCACACAATTATTTATGCTGGGAGAAATCATTGAGAAATTCCTCTAGACTTCCAAGGTGGAGTGAACAAACTCTTCAGACTGTCATGTGAACTTGAGTTTCCTATATTTAGCATAAAAAGGCTAGATGCCCTTTTGCAGGGAACACAGCTTTTGTCTTATTCTCAAGTTATCATACCTGTACAAGCCTTGTAACACCTGGGTAAATTCATTTCTGTACTTAAGTAGGAATGTAACCCTGGCACAGTCCCATCTTACACTTTCAACTGATTTCAGATCACTAAAGGGAGAGAAAGAGAATCAGGAAGAACACAAATACATAAAAAGAGACAAATGCCTTCTGGGCACTGATGCAAACATAGTGGCTATAATGACCTTTCTTCACAGAACCTCTTTCATTTTGGTTGCTGTATACATTTTTTTTCATGCTACTTCAAAATTTTTGTTTTCTGATAAAAGTTTAATTTCTTTAAAATGATTTAGCTATGCTTGGAGTTAATTCATTCTGGTTTGCTCTCCAAAAGGCTTTAGTTTTTACTTCTGCAGAAAAATACATAAAAGATAAATTACTTTAGCAGTAATTTTTGTTCAAAGTCTGCAGTGAATGAAAGTACAGACCTCCTGTGATCCATAAGAAATGTTTGCAAACAATAAAAAACATTGAATAAAGAGAACCAAACATTAGCTGTTGTGGAAACTATCTTTTTAATCATATCCGTCTTTCTGTTCTCACTCACTATCCATTTTCTCAATAATATTTTGTAATACAGGAGCAAACTATAACTAATATAAAGAAACATTATGGAGAGAAAATCAGGCATCTGAAATCCCAATTAGAGGCCTACCAAGAGCTAATGAAAAAGAGTAACACACACTGGCAAGATACAGTTAAGGTAACCCAGTATTACAATTTTTACATGGGGATAAGCATGGCAGGTACTTATAGAGGTTGCAGGAACAGGCCTTATGCTTTCTTCTTGAGGACTGACAGTGTAATGAAAACACACAGTTTGTAAAATTAATACAAAATTATGTCTGTCTCTTTCTGCAGATGAGTGAAGTCTTGCACAGGATACCTCCAAAGGAGTTTTCATAGCTTGTTCTGCCTGTGCTTGGAAATAGCTTTGTTTTCATGCAAATAAATGTGAATTATTCCTAGAATATACATCCTATATAGGATGTGTGCTTCTTTTCTAGTGATTAACAGATATTAAGGTTTATCCTGTTCTTCCTTCTGTTCTGCTGCTGAGGAAAATGTTAAAAGTGTTCAAACCTTTAAAGACGGTTTTTAGAATCAGACTGCTTCTGGAAAAGTGGTGATTATTTTTGTTCAACATCCTCAAGTCTTAGCAGCCTGGCTCAAATATTATGACTTACCAATTTTTGTGGAACAAAAAAAAAACTCAAATTGCAGACCTTTCTGAAAAATCGTGTCAAAATTGTAAACCCTTTGCCTTATTTTACTGTCTTCAGAGCCTGAGGGAAAGAAACAGACAACTGATTCAAGAAAATAAAGATCTTCTTCACCAAAAGAAACAACAAACAGAGAACTGGGAAGAAGAAAAGATGAAAAAAGCAAGTTTGTATTTTTTTTGAGCCAAACAGTGTTCTTATTATTACTGTTTCTAGTGTGTGTTATTTGCATACCTGTCTGCCTTTAGATATGTACATCTAAATCAGCTAAGATTTAGTGCTGTACACTTCCCATCATTTTTTACAGAGTATCCATCTAGTTTTTCACCTTTCACAGCAGTGAAGATGACATACAATTGACAATATGTTAATACAAGAGGATCTGCAATAAAACTTTTACGAAGAACAACACAGAGTATATGTTTTAATGACTGTGCTACAAAACTGATAAGCTTTAGCAGCATAATTCCCCATCAGTATAGTCATGCTATAATGTCCCATTGACTGATCTGGTAAGGAGAAAACACCACATGAGAATGCTTTTTAAGCAGCAGAAAAGCCTCAGTGTCAAAGAACAACTGGCTTGGTTCTGCTCCAATATCTGCCAGATAAAGTAATTGAAACTCCTGTTTATTACACAGCATAAAAGAAATTTGATAATACTGTTAAGAGTGTTGTCATGGGAAAATGACTCCACCTCACTGAAGCATGACCATAATTGATTGTATTACTATTTCATTCTTTCCATTAAAAACTATTAGATTGTTACTCCTCTCTCATTTCACATTTTGTATCTTTTTGAAGATTTTAAAAATCACAGTAGATCACAATTGTTCTTTTTTATTTAGCAATTGGCATTAAAAATCAACAAAAACTTATCATCATCTAAGCTATTACAACACTGCTTTTCAACTGATATAGCAGCAACACTACCTCACTTGGTAGTTCCTAGGGAAAATTACTTAAAGTTCCTCAGGTTTCCAAATATTTCTGTAATAATGTAATATAATAATATATATGATAACTTCAGTTTACTAAAAGAATTGAGCTGACCCCATAAATGTAAAAAAATATTTTTTTAATGGATAGCATCTGTGAGCATGGTCTGATATTTGTTATTTTCTGCATAGTGTTCTATTCTGTCCAATATGGGGAAGTCTTCCTGTAATTTTGCAGATCATCAGTATCACTTTGTTACAGCCAATTTTTATTACACTACTCCAAGACATATATTCATGGAGATCCTACCCAACTTTGTGGTGAGGAGTGGCTTTGGCAGTGAGTCTGTGACCCAGATTCTCTTTTGCGTTTGTGAAGCTGAATGTAGATTTCTGTAGGATTTCTGAGAAAAGATCTCAGGCAAGTTTTTTGGTTTCTTTTTCAATCGATGTGGCACCACCTTCTGTTTAAGTTTTGCATGGCATCAGTATTTAAAATTAAGGTTTTCACTTTTCAAACATTTTGAGACATATGTACTGCTACAATACCCTATGCCTTATTGATAAACTGAAAAATCATGGGGTTTGGAAGTCCTTTAACTCAATTATTACATATCAAGGAAATGTAGCAAAAATATTGCAGTAAAGGGTAAGAGGTGATATGGATACGTTCTAAGGTTTGCAGGAAGAAGAAATACTTTTTGTTAGGCCAAATAAAGATGGTAAGATGTGATGCACATGGTTTTTTCTTTAGAGCTGTCTTACGAATGCTTCAAAAAGCTTTTATTATTCAACTACTTCAGGAGCATCGATAATTTTTGCCTCTATTATCATTCCAGTCATGTGGACAAATGTTTTAGAAATTATAAGCTTGGTTCAGGCACTTGTGAAAACACTAGGGTCTGAGCAGTCTCTGGGTTTTTTCAGTGTTTTCTTTCAAAGTACCAGGCTATTACTTTTCAATAGGCCATTTGTGTATTTTATACCTATAAGTGACAAAAAAATATTTCCATCTTGTTACTGTTATCCCTGAGGAAATATAATGAAATATAGTAGAGCATTGATTTCCTGCTGTCGTTTCTTTTCTTGCAGGTCTGGATTCTAGAAAATTTGTGTAAAAATCTAGATTATCTTTATACCCAGCATACACTGAGTGAGTTTTGAATTTCAGATGCAGTTTCTTGATGTAATTTCTTTCCTGTTTGCTTTTTGTTTGCACCGAGCTGCATACCAATTGAAGTCAGTATAAGCCTTTCCGTTGCCATGCTGTATGTGCAGATGGAATAATAAAAGAATGTTGAAGCCAAAGTAATGTCTACCATAACTCCAAACTCCTGTTTTATTACAGTCAGCATCATTTCTTAGTAGGTTTGTTTCAGCTCTTTTGTGTTTCCCTTTTAAAACAAAGCAAAGCATGATCCCTTTGTAATTCTTTGAGTTTTTAATAAATTGAAATGACCCATTAATTATCAAACATTATTAGTTAATGATAAATTCTTGCTTTCTAAAGAGAGATAATTTGGCATAGAAAGTATTGGGGAAACTGCAGATTAGGAATGCTTAAGTAGTCCTTACCTGGTTTTCTATTGCTCTCAATTCAGCTTTGCAGGAACTGCACAACATCAGTCTACTTGTGGAAAGATTGTGTCACCTCGTGAATTTCCAGATAAAAATTCTCCAGCAAAAGTCTGAAAAGGCAGAAGGAGAAAAATCAGATGTGTCACAGGTTTTAGTATTAAAAAAAGAACAAGTGAGCACAAAAATGGAAATGTAACTGGTTTATGGGATTATTGCAGGTATTTCAAAGGCAATCAGGATGATTCTAGCAAAAGCTGAAGTAAACCATGGGACTAACTGTTAGTAAAAATTATATGCAAATATATAAATGGCTTGAGAATGATAAATCTGATGCATGATTAAATTTTCACAGTAATGAAGGGAGTTCATTGGTTCAGGAATCACTGAGAGTGTGCTATCGCTGATAGTAGAAAATTTTCTACAAAAATCTTTTAAATATCCACTTCTTTGAATTATAAAAACTATTTTCTGAATGTTGGAACCAAATAGACACTCTTATTCAATATTTCTTTTCCCTTTCTCCGTTTTTTGTTCTACTTTTCTCATGAAAATTTTGGTAAATTCATATGAAAGCAGTGAAAACCTAGATTCTGGCTTCCTGTACAAGAGTTATTTTTGTTGTGCCCAGATAGTTAATGAAGAAGAGAAGACTGAATGGTCAATGGAAAAGGGATATCTTTGGCAAGGACACAACATCCTTCAGAAGATAAAAGAATCTTTACAGAAACTAGAGAGGGAAGTCACTGAGCTTCTACAAAGTGAAAGAAGATGTAACAAGGCAATGAAACCTCAAATGACTGTGCTAATATTCTTGAAATCTCTTGTCAAGAAGGTAAGAACACAGTTACTGCAAAGATGAAAATTTATTTAGTGTGTTTTCTAAGACGTTCAGAAAGAAAAAAAGTGTGGGTTTTTTTATTCTTGTTATACTCTTTAAAAATGCAAAATTTTATTTTGTTTACATTAATTTTAAGGGAAGATTTTCAGAAAAACACAAGGAATTAAAGAACCATAAGTACCCACCGAAAGTCAGCCTACAGAAACCTGACTACACCAATTTGAACAATCTTTATTTGGCATTATTTTAAAAGATAAACTAGTGAAGCATGAGAATGGATCATGGACAAAACCCATGTCTTTCTATCCTTTCAGTTATGTTAACTGGACAAATTATAAACAGATGTACCAACTTTACAGGAAATATGATCTAAATTTTTGATCCACGCTAGGTTCACACCATATATTCTGATGTCCCTGAGGCACAACAGTGCATCAGTGAACTTATCAGGAGGAATGAAGATGAAAGGGCTGATCAGAAAGAAGCCTTTAATAAAGCTCAGGCTGACATTCTCTCATATGAAGTATTTTATGGACATGAACCTATGGATGACGAAAGGTATACTGAATACTTAATTTAAAAAGGATAAAAATAATATAGAAAAAAAATGAAATAATATAGAAAAATAATCTCTTTTTACAGAGAAAAAATATATTTTGAAGGATGCTATTATAACTTTCATATGTAGCTGTGGGAGGAAAAATATCATAATATCAAAGTAGAGTCTACATTTATATTATGAAAAAAATCAAGTATTTTATAAACATCATCTATAAAAAGCAGAAAAACATTTCACCATAACTGGCTTATTCAAGTTTTATCCATTGTATTTTAAAATATGCTGAAGTAATCTTATTTGACAGCCGTTTGCTGCAACATCTCTTCTTCCTACTTTTTCTACAGGAAGTTCCTTACAAATGTCTTTTTTTTTTTTAATTATAGGACACATCTCCCAGTGAAGCTTTTGAGAAACATTGGAAAAGCAAAGTCTGATTTAGAATATATTGAAACAGAGAAAATTGTGTTTAATTGTATCCAGACGGGAGAAATCCCCAACTGGATTAAAAGGGACTGTCTTTATGTGGCCTGGACAGGTGAGAAATCCTCTTGTCAATTCACAGAAGCCTAACTATCCTCAAACAACTTACTTCTGAATACAGGAAACAGTAGTACAGAAGTAAAAAGCATATAGATGCATGTTACTGCCATACCATAATATTTTCCAAAGACACATCTTCCACTGTATGCATTGTAAAATTAATGTGTGAATTCAAACAATGGGTGATGGCCTGTAAATATATGGTTTCCAAATTTATACCCCACTTTTCACCTTTTCTTTAGTATCTTTGTTGTTTTGAAAATAGATGCTTTTTTAATATTCTGTCTCAATATCTCAGCACGCGCCAAAGAGAGATGTGCCCAGAATCTCCCCAGATTTGGCAGCTATGCACTGATTGCAATAACAAATGCAGAATTCAGAAGAAGCAACCACTTCTCAAGAAAGCTTAAAAGTACCCATGTAACACTTGAGCCCTGGAGCCACAAGCTTATGGGCTCAGCCAGGAGTTTTACTTTAAAAAAATATATAGGGTTCTTTAATACCTTTAAACAGCGCAAAGAGAAGACGCCACAGACTTTCCTGAAGAGGTACTTTTACTGATAATGCAGAAGAGAAAATAAAGGAACTTGGGAAAAATTTCAAAAGGGTATTGTACAATCTAGGCAAAACATTCCACTGAATTATCGACCCAGCATATACCAACCCATAGACTTAATCCAACTCAATTCCCTCCAACTTCAAACTACCCAACACATGAAGAGAGGAGCAAAGAAAGAGAAGGAGAGGGAACAAGAAGAGAGGAGAAGGAAAAAGAGGGAGAGACAGATTATATAACTACCATTGGAACCCTGTAGAAGATCAGCTTTCACATGTCCAGATGGCAGGGCCATGACAACATGGAAAGAATATACCTTCCATTTTATCTGCTCTGGTCATTGTGGCCACCTTCTATCATGGCCATTCTGGGGCTCCGGGGCAGGGTGAGGGTCAGTGTTCCCATGGTCCCAACCGATCCAAGACTGGATAAGGGACACTGGGAGGTGCAATGTATGTTGAAGTGTCCCTGAGCTTTTATGACTGACAACTGTCACAGGGCTGCCTCATGAGACTTGCAGGGGCTGGCATGTGGGACAGAACATTCCCTAACCTCTGTGAGGTTTGAACCATCCCTTCCCCCTTCCATACACACACCACAGAGCTTGTTCCAACCTAGCATTATAATCTGCTACCTCATAATCCATTGCATAAGTGTAACCTTCCTTCAAACTTTGGTTTACTTCTTCTATGATTCTGCAACACAAATGCGTTTGGTGATTTAGTTGGGAAAGGAAGGTGGATGTGTCCTTCTGTTTGAAAAAATTACTATTTTTAATATACAGGGTTATATGTTTATCATATATAACTATATAATTGTTGGAATTCTGCAGAAGACCCTGTAACATGCTCTAAGGAGACAGAGTCATCACCCCAAGGAAGTCATGCAGAAGTTTGAAGTTGAAATCAAAGTAATACATTATAGTGTATCACCTCACATGGTTTCAAAGAAGTTATTACAATGCACTCATTTTCCTAAGTATTCGTAAGGGATTTGAGATTTGCTCTGGATGATATTCTATGATGTATGTATTTGCATTATTTTCTAGAAAGCAAATTTCAAATGGAATTATGCACAGAGACCTGTAGTTATGTATTTATCCCCTAAGCAAGTTTGCATCCAAGGATAACACAGCTTTGCTAACTAATGAATTACATCACATATTTCTTTGTATGAAAAGATTTTGATGTTCTACTTTTCACCTGTGTATCAACTTTACACACAAATTTTTATTCATTTTGCTGACCCTTGATGCCTGTTACAAGTAAAGTACATAAGAATCATAGAATGTTTTAGGCTGGAAAAGACCCATCAGATCATTCAGTCCAACCATTAACCTAGCACGCTAAAGTCAACCACTAAACCATGTACTTAAGCCCACCTCTGCATGTTTTTTAAAATAACTTCAGCTGTGATGACAACCACTTCCCCAGGCAACCTGTTCAAGTGCTTGGCAACCCTCTATGTAATGAAATTATTCCCAATATCCAATATAAACCTCCCTTGGCTCAACTTGAGACCATTTCCTCTGATCTTGCCACTTGTTATCTTGGAGAAGAGACTGACCCCCACCACACTCCAGCCGCTTTTCATGTAATTGCAGAGTCATCCCCTGAGATGCCTTTTCTCCCCAGCTCCCTCAGCCACTTCTCATAAGATTTGCGTTCCAGCCCCTTCACTAGCTTTGTTGCCCTTCTCTGGACATGCTCCAGCACTACACATGTATATACATATATATTATGATTTGAGATGCATGGATTCACTGTTTACAAGGAGGTTACAAATGAAATATTGCCTTGTCTGAATTTACATCAGAGTAACTAACTGAAAAAATATTTAGATCATAGTAAATAACAGAAAAAAAAAATTGTTTGAGTTAAGCTTTCTCAAATTAGGCAAACAACATCCACAAGTCCATGGGCCATGACTGGATATATCCACAAGTACTAAGAGAAATGGCAGACACTATATTGAAGCCACTCATGATCTTCTTTGAAATGATATGGCAATCAGGAAAGTGCCTGAGGAATGGGAGAATGCAAATGTCACCCCAGTTTTCAAAAAGGGCAAGAAGGAGTACATAAAGAATTACCAGTCATCTCAATCCCTGGAAGCATGTTAGACTGCCTCATTCTGGAGGACATACCTATCCACATGGATGACAAGAAGGTTATCAGGAGTAGTCAGCCTGGATTCACTAAAGGTAAATCATGCTTGACTAACATGATTGTTTTCTACGATGTCCTGGTTTGGACATTAGGGGAAGTTATCAAAGTGATGAGACATTGAATAGAGAAACAACAACCAAAAGATTTTATTTAACAGACAGTAAACCCAAAGAATTATTAAAAGCAAATAAACAAACTGTGCTCCTCCAGGCTGGCTGCTGGGCTGGGAGAGCAAGGGACAGAAGGGAGGCTGGCCAGAGGGTGGCATTGGTCCCACTCTGGAGCTGCTGGAAAATAAAAAGAATGAAGGCAAACCCCAGGGGACCCCCTCCTCAAGATTTCACCATGAGGCAACATGGCAGTGTTCCCTACAAAACGCCTTATGGCTGCAGTTTGCCAGAAGGAAGGGCTGCCACTGCCACCCTGCCAACACCATGGGGCACCCTGGGGTCTGAGGCCACCAGTGGCAGTGCTCTCTGCTGCTCTGGGTTGTCTCCGCACGGCGGCACTGGCCTGGGGGCTGGCCTCACCCCACTCATCAGCCACTGCTGCTGCAGGGGCTGCCCTGCCCACCACGAGGGCCGCTGCCACCATGCACCCACTGCCAGTGCCGTGTGACACTGGCTGCCACTGCAGGCGGCCAGCACCACGCCCGCCAGGACAGGGGAGGGGTGACCAGCATGCACCCTGGCACCAGCAGGAAACAGCGGGGGAGCCAGTGCATATGCAGGCAGGGACCAGCAAGAGCCACCACATGCCCCAACGCCACGCTGCCAGCCCCACGCCCAGTGCAAGAAAGCCATGCCAGGGGAGCCCACAGAGCCGCTGCGCATCCCAACTCCAGCAGGACCAGCAGGGGGCATCCACCACCCCGTCTGCAGCACAAGCCGGGCAGGGGAAGGTGGTGGCTGGACCCACCCCAGCCCTGGACAGGCCGGGAGCTGCTGGGAGCAACTCGAGCGGCAGCAGTGGTGCTTTTCCTGTGGAGTTGCAGGAGACCAGGCAGGGACAGCTCCATCCCCATCTGGTGTGCTCTGCAGAGCTGTGGGCTGTGCTGACTGGCCCATGCTCTCTGCGGCCCAGGTCTGTGTCCCGCAATGTGCTGCTGTCTATGACCCACAAAAAAAAGGTCCAAAGCACCCCCCACACTCCCACACAAAGAAGGGAAAGAACATTTTGAAACGAAAACATTTTCCCACCCCACAACATACGATTAAACAACTACCTGGATGGATGAGGGGAGGGCAGTGAATATTGTCAACTGTCTCTCATGATATCCTTATAGGTAAACTCAGGAAGTGTGGACTGTGTGAGTGGGCAGTGAGGTAGATTGAATGATGATTGAATGGCTAAGGGTCATAATCAGTGGCACAGGGTTTAATTAGAGACTTGTCACTAATGGTGTCCCCTAAGGTTCAACACTGGGCCCAGCATTGTTTATCTTATTCATCAATTAGTTACTTGGATGAAGGGGCAAAGTGCCTCCTCAGCAAGTTTGTTGATGACAAAGCTGAGAGGAGTGGCCAATAACCCCAAGCACTGTGCAGCCCTTCAGAAGGGCATCAACAGATTGAAGAAATGGGTGGAGAAGAACTGTCTGAAGTTCTACAAAGGCAAGTGCAGGATCCTGCACCTGGAGAGGAATAACCCCAATACAGGCTGGGAGCTGCTGAAAAACAGATTTGCAGAGAAGGATCTGAGGGTCCTGGTGGACAACAAGCTGTCCACTAGCCAGCAGTGTGCTCTTGCAGCTAAGAAAGCAAATAGTATCTTATTGTGCCTCAGAAAGAGTTTTGCCAGCAGGTTAAGGGAGGTGATCCTGCTCTCCTACTCAGCCTTGGTCAGATTGCATCTGGCATGCATGAGTCCAGTTCTGGGCTACTTAGGCTAAGAAAGACATGGAGTTCCTGGAACATGTCCAGAGAAGGGCAATAAAGATGATTAAGGGACTCGAGCATCTGAAGAGAATAGGGTATGAGAGTTGGGCCTGTTCAGCCTTGGGAAGGAATAACTGAGACATGACCTCAGCCATGTCTGAAAATATCTGAAGGGAGAATGTCAAAAGGATGCAGTCAGGCTCTTCTTGGTAGTGCTGAGCAATAGGACAGAAATTCATGCACAAGAAGTTACACATGAATATGCCTCATAGGAAGAAAAAGGAAGACTTTTTTACTGGGCGAGTGACTACACATTGGAACTGATAGCCTAGAGAGGTTGTGGAGTTTCCCTCATTAGAGATATTAAAGAACTATTGGACACAATCCTGTGCAATGTGCTCTGGGATGACCCTGCTTTATCGGGGGGTTGGATCAGATGACGCATTGTTGTCCTTTCCAACCCTATGCATACTATGATTTTATAATTCTCTGCTGAAATTGAGAGAGACATCAAAATTCATTGATAACCAGAGTATGATAATGCATTTTTTGATATTGCTGTTGTTAAATCTCAAAGTGAATAAACTCAAAATTGCATTAAATATTTTCCCCTCGATAGACATTGAAACAATAACCATCATGTCAAGTTAATGTATGGAAGTTCTTAATTGGTAAGTAATGAGTAAAAACTGGTAATTTTTAATTATACTGTTAGTTGCATTTCTTTCTTTGGTTTGCTTTTGAGCTTTTATGTTTACCAAATAACTAAAGAACAGTAAGAGGGATATCACCACTGAAGCAAGCTCCTCATTTTAGAGAGGGGCAATGGAAAGAAAACTTGAAGCAAAAAAGCAGTTTCTGCAGTGTCTGTTGAGTGGACAAAGATCTAGAAGTATTAAAGACTCATGGCTCTCTAAATGTCAGAAAACTTACACAGGCATTTAATTGTTTTGAAAATTTTATGCCTTTTAATA
This sequence comes from Neodrepanis coruscans, assembly GCA_013400695.1. Taxonomy (NCBI): domain Eukaryota; kingdom Metazoa; phylum Chordata; class Aves; order Passeriformes; family Philepittidae; genus Neodrepanis; species Neodrepanis coruscans. The sequence goes on along the minus strand of VYZS01028800.1, from coordinate 42,147 downwards.
AATATTTTTAAAAATCTTCAAAAAGAAAGAGAAAAATAAAATGAAACATAATAATCTGAAAGTCTCTGACTGAACAAAGAATTCTTTGAGTTAAACAGGTATAGATCTGCTTCCAGGTAGATGGGATTGACTTGCGGTAACTGAACTCATAACAATTCTTGTTGTGATTAAGGTGTGTTTATTCTGCGCAGGGAGCAGGTTACAGATCCATTCCAAAGACCCGCTCCCCAATCGTGTGACCTCCCCGGGTTTATATACCCCTCCTTAGTGGCAGGTGTCACTCACTGCTGATTGGCCTTCCCGTTCCAGGCACTCTCCATTGTCCGCCGCATCCCAGGACCCAGAACCCCCTCCTACTGGGGGCTGAGCTGCTGCAACCGTTGTCCCACTGCAGGGAAACACATTCCCTTCGAAGAAACTTTGAGATGTTATTCCCACAGGCTGTTGTGATGTCTGGGTCTCGCTCTCTCTGTTTATTTATCTGATGTTCCTGTCTGGTGCTTACATTGACTCTTCTCATGTTAACCCTGTGTCTGATAGCAGAACCTCCCCAACCCCCCACAGGCACCCCTGCCCCTAACTCAGGATGTATCTCAATAATTTTTTCCTGTCTAAAATGGGGAATTTAATGTGTCTTTGCAAGCAGTATATGCAGAGAGGTATCTCCAATGCTAAGTTTTCCTCTGTGGACCACAAGCTTCAGTAGCAGGATACTTTTTTCCCTGGAAATGTCCAACAGCTTGAAAATGCCCCATTTGAAAGGTTATTATTAGTGGTGAAATGAGAAAGGCCCTATTAGTGGTGAAGTGAGAAAAGGGGTATCATGCTGCCTTTGGTGTTGGATTGTGCTAAAACCAGTCTGTCACATCAACCCCAAAATTAATATCCTGATATTGAGAAAGAGATTTGGCAGATAAGCTGACACAACTGGACCAGAGACACGTGACTAGCAGTCCATCACTTTACACTATACACAGTCCACATTTCATTCTTCTGACACACCCCTTCTTGGAGTGTGTGTGGAGATTCTCCCACAAATAGAGACTCCATTCAAGGTTGCTTCTCAAGGCTGAGTGAAAAAGATATGCCCATGGTTGTTAGTATGGATGAGTTATATCAATCTTTAGTTAATAACTATTTCTTTCCTTTTTGCTAGCTTTATATGATTGCTTTAATATAGCTGCTTTGATATAGTGCACTTTATTATACTATATTACACTAGAAGTTTTAGCTCCTATGCTTTGTAGTAAGTAATTCTGTTTAAGATCTTTTTGCCTAGTCATTTGTTGTAATAATTCATTTTATACAGATATATCTGATTTGCTATCTTTAATTTAGTTTAGAAAACAAATGGGTTTTTTCTGCACCTCATGACTCAATGGGAGACTTTCCTAATAAATTTTGTCTGAAACTTTCACTCCCACCTGCGACAGCCTCCAAAATTTAATTTTCTCTGTCTCAATTGAAATTATTGACCAGCTGATTTAAAGTACTGGCTCTGGTACCATAGTATGCGTTTCAACTTTAAACTCCTTTTTTTTTTTTTTAAAGATGAAATTGAAAAAATCATATATAGGAGGAAAAGCTTAAACCTATAAACTTTGAAATCATAGTTCTAATAAAGAACAAATGAATATGAAATGATGGGTGCTTTTGAAGACAGCAACAACTTCTTGTTGCCTCTAACAAGTGGTTGTTTAAGATGATAATGCTAAGTTCCCAGAAGAAAATGCAGACTGCAAATATAAATACCAAATGTACACGTTTAGAGTTATGGGGGTTTTTTTTCAAGCATAGGCACCTGGGGCTGACTGTTTTATTTGAGTTAGTCAACTGAGTCAAGTCCCTAATGTTACCATCTATATGCTAAGTGGAAAGAAAGTTTTATTCCAGCACTGACCTGTCATTCAGAAGGTAACATCCACAGTCTTTATTTTTTTAACTCTGTGTCTGTTTAATTATGTGCTTCTTCTAGGTATGAATCATCTATCCAAAAAGAACACTCCATACAGGTGAAGCATTCCTACCACAGTGTTTTTATGCAACAAATTGAGGAGTGTGCTTATCACTGTACTGCTGGGAACACAGTGTCTGTTCCTGAGTGCCATTAGCATACTTATGGCATTTTTCAATTGAAAAATATTGGAAGGGAATGCAAGAGAAAAGAAAGTAGAACATAGATGCCACTAAAGTATAAATGCATTATCGTGATGATGCTCAAGAGAAAAAACAATTAGAGTGGATAAAGAAGGTGATAGTGAATGCTTTGTGACGAACCACTCCAGGATGCAGCAACATTAATCAGAATCCAAGCTTTAGATAGGACTGGACCAGTTCTAGTTCACCACAAGGAGCAAGAAAACCTAAATATTTATAAAAACTGCATAGAATCTATATGCAGAATGTATACATAGATGCCTGTTTGATTTTCTGCTGCAGTTAGAATTTTGATATTTTGGCAAGAGACACTTAAGGGCAGTTTTAAATCAGTTTTAAAGAATGAAAATCATACAGTAAGCCAGAGCTCTGTTATAAGTCAAAGGAGATTTTTGAATTGTGGTTCAACTGTCAATCTGTATAGCGTAAAGAAATCAAACATTTTATATATAGAAGTGTAAAATAAAATAAAATATCAAAAAAGAAATATTTAACTTCATTGTTTAGCTTTGTTAACTATTTAAAATCTTCACATGAAAAGATTTATTTCTGTGAAGAAGTTCTGACACTTCCTATTTTTTCTAACCTCTTTGAATGTATGACTTCAGGGCATACATTTTAACTCTTTTCCTCACATAATCTCATGTCTATTCAACTTTGCTGAAGCAATATTATAACTTCATATGCAAGTTGCTATCTTTTATATTTGTTTTTAATTCTGTAACAGAGAGAAAAGGAATAATTTATCTACTAGGCAATTGATTTTTACTTACTTTTAATGTCAACATTAAGGCTGGTAATTAAATTTTTAATTAAAATTATTAATCAGCATTTTAAATAGCAGGTTTTATGTACTTCATACTTTTTTAAATTAACCAGTATGCCATAAGTGGTAAAAATAATAAAAAGGAAACGATATAATTTTATTTTAGAATCATAGCTCAGGAGCAATGCATCCCAACAAGGAGGAAATCAGCCAGAAATGCCAGGACACCTCCATATTTGGACAAGGAGCTGCTGAGCAAACTTAGAGAGTGCAAAAAAAAAGACCTTTCAGGAAATGTTGGATGGCCTGGAAGGAATATAGGAAAATTTTATGGGATTATGGGGAAGGTTAGGGAAGCCAAGGCCAAATTAGAACTGAATTTGGCCAAGGATATTAAGGAAAACAGAAAGGGCTCCTCTAGACATGTTGCAAACAAGAGGAAGGCTAGGGATAATGTGTGCCCTTTCCAGAAGGAAAAAGGAGACCTGACTACCCTGGACAAAGAGAAGGCTGAGGTTCTTAATGATTGCTATGCCTCAGCCTTTGGCAGCAAGTGCTCCAGCCACATCATGGAAGTCAAGAAAGGCAAATGCAAGGACTGGGAGAATGAAGACCCTATGGCCACTGTAGGAAAGGATCAGGTTCAAGGAACCTGAGGGTGCATAAGTCCATGGGACCTGATAAGATGTATCCGCAGGACCTGAGGGAGCTGGCAGATANCAGGACACCTCCATATTTGGACAAGGAGCTGCTGAGCAAACTTAGAGAGTGCAAAAAAAAAGACCTTTCAGGAAATGTTGGATGGCCTGGAAGGAATATAGGAAAATTTTATGGGATTATGGGGAAGGTTAGGGAAGCCAAGGCCAAATTAGAACTGAATTTGGCCAAGGATATTAAGGAAAACAGAAAGGGCTCCTCTAGACATGTTGCAAACAAGAGGAAGGCTAGGGATAATGTGTGCCCTTTCCAGAAGGAAAAAGGAGACCTGACTACCCTGGACAAAGAGAAGGCTGAGGTTCTTAATGATTGCTATGCCTCAGCCTTTGGCAGCAAGTGCTCCAGCCACATCATGGAAGTCAAGAAAGGCAAATGCAAGGACTGGGAGAATGAAGACCCTATGGCCACTGTAGGAAAGGATCAGGTTCAAGGAACCTGAGGGTGCATAAGTCCATGGGACCTGATAAGATGTATCCGCAGGACCTGAGGGAGCTGGCAGATAAGTTGCTAAGCCACTATCCATCACTTTTGAAAAACCGTGGAAGTTGAGTGAAGTCCCTCACAACAGGAAAATGAAATATAACCACATTTTTAAAAAGCAGAAAGTGGAAGACCCAGAGAACTACAGACCCCACAGACCCTCTCATCTCTGTGCCAGCAAGATACTGGAGCACATTCTCATGGAAACTATGCTAAGGCACNGCCTGTTTGATTTTCTGCTGCAGTTAGAATTTTGATATTTTGGCAAGAGACACTTAAGGGCAGTTTTAAATCAGTTTTAAAGAATGAAAATCATACAGTAAGCCAGAGCTCTGTTATAAGTCAAAGGAGATTTTTGAATTGTGGTTCAACTGTCAATCTGTATAGCGTAAAGAAATCAAACATTTTATATATAGAAGTGTAAAATAAAATAAAATATCAAAAAAGAAATATTTAACTTCATTGTTTAGCTTTGTTAACTATTTAAAATCTTCACATGAAAAGATTTATTTCTGTGAAGAAGTTCTGACACTTCCTATTTTTTCTAACCTCTTTGAATGTATGACTTCAGGGCATACATTTTAACTCTTTTCCTCACATAATCTCATGTCTATTCAACTTTGCTGAAGCAATATTATAACTTCATATGCAAGTTGCTATCTTTTATATTTGTTTTTAATTCTGTAACAGAGAGAAAAGGAATAATTTATCTACTAGGCAATTGATTTTTACTTACTTTTAATGTCAACATTAAGGCTGGTAATTAAATTTTTAATTAAAATTATTAATCAGCATTTTAAATAGCAGGTTTTATGTACTTCATACTTTTTTAAATTAACCAGTATGCCATAAGTGGTAAAAATAATAAAAAGGAAACGATATAATTTTATTTTAGAATCATAGCTCAGGAGCAATGCATCCCAACAAGGAGGAAATCAGCCAGAAATGCCAGGACACCTCCATATTTGGACAAGGAGCTGCTGAGCAAACTTAGAGAGTGCAAAAAAAAAGACCTTTCAGGAAATGTTGGATGGCCTGGAAGGAATATAGGAAAATTTTATGGGATTATGGGGAAGGTTAGGGAAGCCAAGGCCAAATTAGAACTGAATTTGGCCAAGGATATTAAGGAAAACAGAAAGGGCTCCTCTAGACATGTTGCAAACAAGAGGAAGGCTAGGGATAATGTGTGCCCTTTCCAGAAGGAAAAAGGAGACCTGACTACCCTGGACAAAGAGAAGGCTGAGGTTCTTAATGATTGCTATGCCTCAGCCTTTGGCAGCAAGTGCTCCAGCCACATCATGGAAGTCAAGAAAGGCAAATGCAAGGACTGGGAGAATGAAGACCCTATGGCCACTGTAGGAAAGGATCAGGTTCAAGGAACCTGAGGGTGCATAAGTCCATGGGACCTGATAAGATGTATCCGCAGGACCTGAGGGAGCTGGCAGATAAGTTGCTAAGCCACTATCCATCACTTTTGAAAAACCGTGGAAGTTGAGTGAAGTCCCTCACAACAGGAAAATGAAATATAACCACATTTTTAAAAAGCAGAAAGTGGAAGACCCAGAGAACTACAGACCCCACAGACCCTCTCATCTCTGTGCCAGCAAGATACTGGAGCACATTCTCATGGAAACTATGCTAAGGCACATGGAAAACAAAGAGGTGATTGGCAATAGCCAACATGATTTTACAAAGGAGAAATCAAGACTGACAAATTTAGTGGCCTTCAATGACAGGGCTGCGGCATTGGTGGATGGGTGGAGAGCAACTGACATTGTCTACTTAGACCTGTGCAGAACAACTGACATTGTCTGCCTGGACCTGTGCATGACATCATTGTCTCCAAACTGGAGAGACATGGGTTTGATGGATGGACCACTTGGTTGGTAAAGAACTAGATGGATGGCTGCATACCAAGAGTTGTGGTCAAGAGTTCATTGTCCACATGGACACCAGTGACAAGTGGTATTCCCCAGCAGTCGGTACTGGAGCTGATACCATCTATCATCTTTGTCAGTGACATGAACAGTGGGATTGGTGAACCCTGAGCAGTTCACTATCAGGCTCAGTAATTATAAGGGTAATTAATTACCAGTGATATTAGTTATCTATCAACAATGGATAAATGAGACACATAGAAGTCGAACTGGTGATTCCACACACACTCTCCTTTCTTGAGCCCCTGCTCTGTGTCCTCTATTATTATTCTCATTTGTGAAACAGCACCTGCTGTTGCCAATCAGTTGGGATTCTCAGAACTTTTGCAATTCCATTTTGACTTCACACGCTCACTTTCTCACACAGCCTGTGACTGTTTTCAGCCACATTTCATAGTTCATGGATGACGCCAGGCTGTGTGGTACAATCAACGCACAGGAGGGAAGGGATGGCATCTAGAGGGACCTGGAGAGGCTTGAGAGGTGGATCTGTATGAACCTCATGAAGTTCAACAAAGCAAGTGCAACATCCTACACCTGGGTCATAGCAATCCCAGGGATATCTACCAGTTGAGTGGAGAAGTGATTGGCGGAGAAAGATTTGGGGAAGATGATTGATGAAAAACTCAACATGAGCTAGCCATGGGCACTCACAGCCCANCATCCCAACAAGGAGGAAATCAGCCAGAAATGCCAGGACACCTCCATATTTGGACAAGGAGCTGCTGAGCAAACTTAGAGAGTGCAAAAAAAAAGACCTTTCAGGAAATGTTGGATGGCCTGGAAGGAATATAGGAAAATTTTATGGGATTATGGGGAAGGTTAGGGAAGCCAAGGCCAAATTAGAACTGAATTTGGCCAAGGATATTAAGGAAAACAGAAAGGGCTCCTCTAGACATGTTGCAAACAAGAGGAAGGCTAGGGATAATGTGTGCCCTTTCCAGAAGGAAAAAGGAGACCTGACTACCCTGGACAAAGAGAAGGCTGAGGTTCTTAATGATTGCTATGCCTCAGCCTTTGGCAGCAAGTGCTCCAGCCACATCATGGAAGTCAAGAAAGGCAAATGCAAGGACTGGGAGAATGAAGACCCTATGGCCACTGTAGGAAAGGATCAGGTTCAAGGAACCTGAGGGTGCATAAGTCCATGGGACCTGATAAGATGTATCCGCAGGACCTGAGGGAGCTGGCAGATAAGTTGCTAAGCCACTATCCATCACTTTTGAAAAACCGTGGAAGTTGAGTGAAGTCCCTCACAACAGGAAAATGAAATATAACCACATTTTTAAAAAGCAGAAAGTGGAAGACCCAGAGAACTACAGACCCCACAGACCCTCTCATCTCTGTGCCAGCAAGATACTGGAGCACATTCTCATGGAAACTATGCTAAGGCACATGGAAAACAAAGAGGTGATTGGCAATAGCCAACATGATTTTACAAAGGAGAAATCAAGACTGACAAATTTAGTGGCCTTCAATGACAGGGCTGCGGCATTGGTGGATGGGTGGAGAGCAACTGACATTGTCTACTTAGACCTGTGCAGAACAACTGACATTGTCTGCCTGGACCTGTGCATGACATCATTGTCTCCAAACTGGAGAGACATGGGTTTGATGGATGGACCACTTGGTTGGTAAAGAACTAGATGGATGGCTGCATACCAAGAGTTGTGGTCAAGAGTTCATTGTCCACATGGACACCAGTGACAAGTGGTATTCCCCAGCAGTCGGTACTGGAGCTGATACCATCTATCATCTTTGTCAGTGACATGAACAGTGGGATTGGTGAACCCTGAGCAGTTCACTATCAGGCTCAGTAATTATAAGGGTAATTAATTACCAGTGATATTAGTTATCTATCAACAATGGATAAATGAGACACATAGAAGTCGAACTGGTGATTCCACACACACTCTCCTTTCTTGAGCCCCTGCTCTGTGTCCTCTATNCATCCCAACAAGGAGGAAATCAGCCAGAAATGCCAGGACACCTCCATATTTGGACAAGGAGCTGCTGAGCAAACTTAGAGAGTGCAAAAAAAAAGACCTTTCAGGAAATGTTGGATGGCCTGGAAGGAATATAGGAAAATTTTATGGGATTATGGGGAAGGTTAGGGAAGCCAAGGCCAAATTAGAACTGAATTTGGCCAAGGATATTAAGGAAAACAGAAAGGGCTCCTCTAGACATGTTGCAAACAAGAGGAAGGCTAGGGATAATGTGTGCCCTTTCCAGAAGGAAAAAGGAGACCTGACTACCCTGGACAAAGAGAAGGCTGAGGTTCTTAATGATTGCTATGCCTCAGCCTTTGGCAGCAAGTGCTCCAGCCACATCATGGAAGTCAAGAAAGGCAAATGCAAGGACTGGGAGAATGAAGACCCTATGGCCACTGTAGGAAAGGATCAGGTTCAAGGAACCTGAGGGTGCATAAGTCCATGGGACCTGATAAGATGTATCCGCAGGACCTGAGGGAGCTGGCAGATAAGTTGCTAAGCCACTATCCATCACTTTTGAAAAACCGTGGAAGTTGAGTGAAGTCCCTCACAACAGGAAAATGAAATATAACCACATTTTTAAAAAGCAGAAAGTGGAAGACCCAGAGAACTACAGACCCCACAGACCCTCTCATCTCTGTGCCAGCAAGATACTGGAGCACATTCTCATGGAAACTATGCTAAGGCACATGGAAAACAAAGAGGTGATTGGCAATAGCCAACATGATTTTACAAAGGAGAAATCAAGACTGACAAATTTAGTGGCCTTCAATGACAGGGCTGCGGCATTGGTGGATGGGTGGAGAGCAACTGACATTGTCTACTTAGACCTGTGCAGAACAACTGACATTGTCTGCCTGGACCTGTGCATGACATCATTGTCTCCAAACTGGAGAGACATGGGTTTGATGGATGGACCACTTGGTTGGTAAAGAACTAGATGGATGGCTGCATACCAAGAGTTGTGGTCAAGAGTTCATTGTCCACATGGACACCAGTGACAAGTGGTATTCCCCAGCAGTCGGTACTGGAGCTGATACCATCTATCATCTTTGTCAGTGACATGAACAGTGGGATTGGTGAACCCTGAGCAGTTCACTATCAGGCTCAGTAATTATAAGGGTAATTAATTACCAGTGATATTAGTTATCTATCAACAATGGATAAATGAGACACATAGAAGTCGAACTGGTGATTCCACACACACTCTCCTTTCTTGAGCCCCTGCTCTGTGTCCTCTATTATTATTCTCATTTGTGAAACAGCACCTGCTGTTGCCAATCAGTTGGGATTCTCAGAACTTTTGCAATTCCATTTTGACTTCACACGCTCACTTTCTCACACAGCCTGTGACTGTTTTCAGCCACATTTCATAGTTCATGGATGACGCCAGGCTGTGTGGTACAATCAACGCACAGGAGGGAAGGGATGGCATCTAGAGGGACCTGGAGAGGCTTGAGAGGTGGATCTGTATGAACCTCATGAAGTTCAACAAAGCAAGTGCAACATCCTACACCTGGGTCATAGCAATCCCAGGGATATCTACCAGTTGAGTGGAGAAGTGATTGGCGGAGAAAGATTTGGGGAAGATGATTGATGAAAAACTCAACATGAGCTAGCCATGGGCACTCACAGCCCAGAAAGATAACAGAATTCTGGACTGGATCAAAAGGAGCATGGCCAGCAAGGAGATGATTCTCCCCCTCTACTCTGCTCTCATGAGACCCCACTTCAAGTACTGCATCCAGTTCTGATGTCCCCAGGAAGGACACAGAACTGTTGGAGCAAGTCCATAGGAGGGCCACAAAGTTCATAAGAGGACTGGAGCACCTGACCTGTGAAGACTGAGAAAGTTGGGGCTGTTCAGCCTGGAGAAGAGAAGTTTGCATGGAGACCTCACTACCACTTTCCACTATCTGAAGGGGGCCTAGAGGGAAGGTGAAGATGGAGTCTTTGTTGGCAACTACAGTGTTAGGACAAAGAGCAATGGGTATTAATATAAAGAGGGGAAAATTACTTTAGATATTGGGAAGAAGTTTTTTTTAATGTGTTGGTGGTGAGACATTGGAACAGGTTGTCCAGGGAGGTTTTCAGTGCCCCAGACATAGCAGGTTGGATAAGACCTTGAGCAGTCTGCTCTGATGGAAGGTGTCCCTGCCCATGGTGGACATGATTAGGACTAGATATTCTTTAAGGTCCATTCCAACCACTTAACATTCTATGATTCTATGATTCTGGGATCTAGATCCTATAGAGAGAACTCTAAAATTAAAATTCTACTGAGCAATTTTTAGTTCCTAGTGTCTCTGAGAACAGATGACTAATTGTTTAAGGCATTTTTCACCATACTTTTATGTGTATTTTTTTCAAACTGAAAAGAAAACCAGATTTTTTGTCTTAGTAGAGCCCAAGCATATTTCTGGTTTGAAGGGATTGATGTGTTTTAGTACAGTTTATACACACACATACAAACATACAGACTTTAGTTTAAGCAAGATCAAAATCAGGTCTTAAATAAAAAAGCCAAAAGAAGTGTAGTTATATCATCCTCATATGATAAAATTGAACAAAAAGAGGCACATCTTTTCCCAAAAATTCTGTTTCTATAAGGTGAAAATTTTCTCCTCGTCTGACCTTATAAAGGTCATGGTACATAACCATAGCATTATGAACACCTGATAATTTTACTTTTTTTTTTCCTCCAGTACATGGAAACAAAGAAGTAAAAGACTAAAAAATAATGTAGCCGAATTAAAGACAAGTATAATGGAAGAACAAATAGTAATTACTTAGAAAAGTTACATTATGCAGAAACTTAATTTTAAAATTATTTTCTCCCACCGGGGAAGAGTCTTTGGTGTAGGAGCCTAGAACTTTTTAGGAAAACTTCCATGTATTATAGCTGTTATTTAGCGCATACAATCTTTTGACTTGAAAAAAATTGAATAGAAACATTTATTCTTGTGCATAAAATACTGAATTCTTCTAAAATATGATCATACCAATTTCTTACTGAAATTTTATTTTAATGAAGATATGTGTGTTGTCAAATTTCTACCAAGGAAGACCATGAAGTTGAATTGAATTGAATTGAATTACAAAACATTCATATATATATATATGAAAAAAAAAAAAAGGTTAGCCCCCATTCTAAAATACTCCAGCACTTCTGATAATTTAAAAACTTAGAATGACTTTATTCATGCCCACCAACTCAAAAGATGTCATCACTGGTACTTACGTTATTGTTTGATAAGTCTGAAACTTTTATGCTAGTTCTGGTTTATTATCTGGTAATAAGGATTTCCTATGCTTAGAACAGTAGAAATGTCTCTGAAAATATTTTAAAATTAAACAAAAAACGGGATATATTTTCATTCAAAAATCTTCCTCATGACATCATAAGTATCACAAGTAATAGGCTTGACTTTAATCTGAGAAATATGGGACCTGTGGTTGCACTTGCCCTACACATTCCTGCTAAAATAATTCTTTCAAGTGAAATTAATACTTTCTTACAGATATGTCCTGAATCATGATAAATTATATAGGAAGAGAACCAATCAATTGAGTCCTGAGTAACAATAGATATTACAGTGTTACATTATAAATGAGAACTAAGCATTTCTCTGTCAATTGTTTTTTTGCAGTGATTTTCACTAAGACAAAATAAATGATGCTGAGATTTCATCACACACAAAACAGGCAATTTCATCTGCCTGAAAATTTGTTTAATAGATTGTTTCTTGCAGATTTTGTGGTACAAATGTCAAAACAAGACTACTTGTCAAGACAAGAAGCAGCCCCACAAGGTTTTTTCCAAGTTGACTTTAGCAGATTTTCTGAGAAAAATATTCTTGCCTTCTTCAGGAAAGACTGTGACCTTACTAATTCATAGCAGATTCACAGAAACAGAAATGGATGGTACGAGTTTACTACATTTTGAGTTTTCTTAGAACAAAATGGACTTGATGGCCTTTGAAATTTCTAGTTTGAAAGTCCTGAAGGCAAAACTTGTGCATTGCCAGCGTGGAAGTCAGAAAAGGTCTAACTGAAAGAAAAGTATAGGCAGGTGCTCTGGGAACAAAACTGTACTGATTGTGCAAGGAACAAGCAGAATAACAACAGTATTGAAACAGTGCTGTGTTCTCCTTGAACAGTCTTTCCTTGGACAATAGCCCCAAGTAAGTAAATATCCGAGATATTTCCTGTGTTCTTATTGAATTAGTCAGTAAGAAATGTATGGTTTCCTGAGGCAAATACCATCACTCATCTTCTATTTATTAATAATACTCTTTTTACTAATTTTCAGAAATCTAGACCCTCTTTAAAGCCATTCTGAAAAGCAGAAGAAACAGATCTGATAGTTACAAGCAAAAAGCCTTCTTTACATTAATTTTGACCAAAACAAATCCCCCAAAACAGAAAACAAGTCTCTTTTTTTTCAGAAGGGAATACTATTAGCAAAAATTCACAAAATATTTTTTTTATATATATTTTGGATTATGACAATAGAGAGGAATAAATACATTTGAAATTCTATTTAATATGTCATGGGACTTATGATTGCATATCTACATAGCAATGGAGTGGAAGCAGTCTTCCACCCTCTCAGTGTCTCCGGAGAGTGAGAATTGGAAGGACTGCTCTATTGACCTGTGAATAATTAGAAGAAAAGACATTGTGAGGAGAAAATTACACTGGCTCTGGTGCTTTCACAGGAAAATTCTATGTGGTGTGTGTTCCACTCTTGGAATTGACATATATCAGCTTTGGATGGAAATGTCAATGACAAAGAAAGCTTTCAGAGCATTCATTCTAAAATTTAACCCTTTAGGGGAAACTTACAAGTATTCAACTTTTCTTCAACTAAATAAACATGAGTTACTGTAAAGCAGTTTCAGTGATTCTACCATCCCTGGAGAAAATTTACATTCAGAATCTGGCCTAAACATTTCTGCACTTTGCAGTACTTGTTGGGGTTTTTTTTTCCTTAATTGTGCTATTTTTTTCTCTATGTTTTTTTCTTTTCCATTTCTCCACTTTTTTTTTTTTAATTTCATTGATATTTTTTATCTGTGTCTAGTAATGGTTTTTACTTAATTGGCTAATTTTTGGAAACATGCCCTTTATTATATCATCACCTTTCCAGGGATTGAGGTGGGGCATACTGGCCAGTAGTTCCCTGGGTCTTTCTTCTTGCTCGTTTTGAAGAGTAGGGTGGCATTTACTTTCTTCCATGATACAAGCATGTGTCATTAGTAGCTCTTTAATTTAAATAGTGCATTTCAGAGCATTGTCCAAAGCTATTTGCCCATGTTCTGTGTGTAAATGGGTCCAGAATGAATAATGACCCTATGGACTTTGAACTTCAGTAAAGATTTGATTTTGTATCCTGTTACATTCTCTCATAAAATTTACTCCTTATGAGATCTAAAACAAGAGCTAAACTAATGCGAGATACTTAAAGAGTCCAGAGCCATATTTGATTAAACATATGCTCTTCCCTTCTATGATGTGATTTTTTCTAACTCAGGACCATCGAACTATCTATTGTTCAAAATAAGCTTGTAGTGTATCTTCTGGAGAAGTTGAGCCTTTTGGAAGTAGTAAGCACTGCATAGCAGGAAAATATCTGCAGTTAGCAGAAACCGAATCTGTGTTGCCATTACCATGCTTCGTGTCAGTGGGGTTAATAGGTGAAAGCTCTCTTTACTACAAACTTAAACAACTTCTTTGAGCTCATTATGAAGGCCTAAATATTTAGAACTATATGCTTCTTCCAGCCTGCAGATAAAAGATATTATTCTTTGCTACTGTAGCTGTTTTATGTCATGGTGCACAAACTAGTAGATAAAGAAGAAAATTTCATATTTTATATTGTATATTGTGCTGGAATTGCTTTAGGTGAATATTACTTTCTTAACAAGAGAAAAAATACATTTCATATTTTGGAAACTTGTAGCTTTGGAGATACTTCAGCAGGTTCAAGCTTAACAGAAATATGAAATTTTAAGTTTTTGTTTTTGGAAAAGGAAATGCAGCAGATGCTACAATTAAGTACAGGTGTCTTGCAGACTTAAAGTAAAAGCTATGTGCGTATGTATTATCTGTGTCTTTCATTTTTGTCAGTTGAAATACTGCGGGATTGTGCATGCACATCAAACAGGAAAATTGATCCTCAGTCAGTAACACATTTTTAGGTATTTTCAGCTGCCCTCACATCTAAAGATCTTGCTGATGGAACACAATATCAATTTATTAATGAACAACATGCTTATATTTTTCCTTGTGCAACTCTGAAATGCACATCAGAACCACAATTCCTATAGTTCCTACAGAAAATTGCCCACCAAAAGACATACTACATATTTTTGATTTTTCTCCTTTTTAAAAAAAAAAAAAAAGTTAACTGAAAATGCTATTTATTGCCATCATAATATCTTTCTTATCGAAGACACATTCAGCTTATGCTAGATTGCATAGTTTTTGTATTATTATATGACCTTTCTGTAAGAAAACCATGAAGCTTTTAAAATAAAAATGTGATTACAGAGAAAAGCTTAAAAAATATAAACAAAATTCCCTGAAATCTCCTTTTTTTCTAGCTGAATAATTCTTAATTAATATATTAACATGCAACAAGTAAAATTATATAATGTTATGGGGTGAAAACAAAAGTTCCTGGAGTTAAAACCTGTTTTTCCCCTCCCCGTTTGTTTCCCTCTCTCCTGGGGGACAGGGATAGGGCTTTTGGAGGGGGGGGGGGGACTGTGTTGAGGATTTTTGAGGGCTTTTTGAAGTTTTTAGGGGTTTTCTGGGAAGGGGAGGAGGGAACAGGGTTGTTTTAAAGCTTGCTTTCTGTATGTCTATGTAAACGGGTTACCATGAGAATGGCGGCAAGTGCAGGATGGGACGGGGCCGTCCTGTCCCGGCGCTTCCCGCCAGTCCACACAGGATGGGATCGTCCTGTCCCGGTGTTTCTCGCAAGCCCGTGTGGATGGGGGTGCCCCTCCACTGTGGCCGCAATGTGTCCCTGGTTCATGGGGCGGTGGCACGGGGCTGCCGCACAGCACAGCACAGAATCATCCCGGTGCCGGTGGGGTGCCTGCTGGACACCAGTGGGTTTTATTTTCTCGGTGCAGCTCCACTGCCGCAGGCATGGCCCCGCTGGCATGGTGCAGCGGGCACAGTGCTCCCCCAGCCCACCCTGGGTGGCTGGCAGTTGCCACGATTGCGGCATTACTGGCGGTGGTACAGGAATGGCCTCCAAGCACCAGCGGATCTCAGCTTGGACTGCTCTCGGCTCTGCGCGCATGCGCAGTGGGTTTTCCATGTGCATGGAATGCAATGCTGAACAAAGCTGTTAATGGCCCTCACAGCCGGGGAGGGCGGTTGCCGCTGGCACGGCTCGAGGGCGGCCCGGTGTCAATGCTGGGACCCCCAGGACGTCCCGCAGTGTCCACAGGTGGCCCCCATTCCTCCTCAGGCCCTTGAGCACGTGGAGGAGTGCCGCCATGTTGTCTCGTGGCGAAATCTCGCAGGGGGTGGTTCCCAGGTGCCGGTTACTCAGTCAGGAGGCGACCTGAACCTGGGAGGGATTCCGAGACCACGCAGGATTGGCTTCCCATAAAAAACGTGGTCTCAGAGGCCATTTTCTCTTTCGGGCTTGTCAGCCGTTCAGATAACATTTCTGCTTGTCTCAGCGTTCTGTTTTCTCAGCGGCACGTGTGGAGCTTCCAGCGGCAGCGACAAGGGCTGAAGACTACATACTTCCATTAGCTGTGGTATTGTTTACCTCCTTGGGGGAGGGGCGTCTCCCTGGGTCCTTTAATTTTCCGGTGTTTTTCAGGAAACTACGGCAAGGACCCAGCGCCATCCTAGCTCCCTCTCTCACATCAGCTGCTGGCCTCAGAAGAGCCTAATTTGTCTGTCTTTGCATTTCTGTTGTTGGTTTGTGTGTGTATGTAGAATAAAACTTGTGGGTTTTTTGTGTGTGTGTCTTTTTTTGATGGCTTTCTATTGGGTTTTTCTCATTGTTGTGCCCCCTAGGGTCCAAACCAGGACATATAATTACACAACATTTAATATCTATACTGATTTTATTGACTATATATTATGTATATCAAAAGTTTATCCAAAGACAAACAAGTGTTTAAAGAGAAATAATTGTAGAAATAGGCATATATTATATACACACATATATACACAATTCTTTACATGAACAGTTTATCTTGCCCATTCTAATATATGAAGAAATTCAGTATTTTAAAGACAGATTGTATTCTCTTTGAAAATTATGATTATTAATTTTTTGAGAGTGAAAATGTGTCAATCCTAATTCTGTTCTGCTTCAGCAAATGTATTCAACTGAAGTGTCAACTCAGTTCTGAGAGCCATGCTCTGCCTTCACCTTCACTGTTTGCATGTACAACCAGCTTACACGGAGACTCATGATTTGAGGCAAATAATTAACTAAATATCCTGGTTTGGGCACTAGGGGGCGTTAAAAGTGGTGAGATAATGTAATAGGATCAAAAACAACCAACAGAATTTATTTACAGACAAAAACCTGACAAAAACAATGCAAGGGGAACAGACTGTGCTCCTCCGGGGCTGGCTGCTGGGTTGATGGAGTAAGGGAGAAAGGTGGAATGGTGTCAGGTCCTTGCCGAGGTTTTTCCTGGAAAACAGGAAAAATAAAAGAAACTCCATGGGGGAAGCCAAAGGAGAGAGCAGTACCACAGTGAGTGAGTGATGTGGTCCTCAGTTCCGTGCTGCCTCTGCTGTTGATGAAGCTGAGCTGCTGCCAAACACATTATCTTATAAAACTGACAACCTTAGTGAAAATTCTTTAAGCTCTCCCTGATAGGAAGCATGGCTATGTGATCTCCTCTTGAGCTGGGACACTTTTGAAGGTTGCTGCTGGAGGCTGAGAGACTTTCTACTAACAACAGATCTATGGATAAATCTAATTCAAGCTCTTTCTAAAATTAAAACTGGACAACATTCGAGTGACTCTTCTCTTGAGCTGGTGTGCTTCTCAGGGTTTGAGATTCCTTGCCTGAAACTGAGATATCCTTTATTACTGAAGGTGGAGCAAACTTCTTATTTAGAACAGATTCTTGGTGAGTAACTGGTAACGTACTAAATTAGTAATGTAGAAGTCCATATAGTTGATTCCTTTAAACATAATGCATTGTTCAACTATTAGACTAAGACTGGACCTAGCTTCATCTGAGCTCTATCAGGAGCTTAGAAAGCCAAAGGTCCACTATGGAAATCATAATTCAATAGGAAAATCTGCCTAATCCTAATGCATTTTCAGTCTCTGTGTAAATCATTCTAATTCAATTCTGACTTGATTTTCATTGTGTGTTTCATCCATGTATTTAGCAATAGCAATTTTGCCATCAAACCTTGCTAAGTTGCATATTTATAAGTTCGTATTAGACCATTTTTGCTAATAGCTTTGATGGTGATTCTTTGAGTGACCCTAAACTGCTCATTCAAGACAGGCATGTGTACACACCACACCAAGGAACAGACAATACTTTAATTAAGACCCTGATATACATAGGAATACTGGTTATAAAGGCTCCCTAGGCATAACCAAGATAAATTTCTAGGGTTTGCAATCCCAGATATATTTACCTAAGATATATTTACCTGTCTTTTGCTTCCTTTGCTTTCTGAAATGTATAGGTTGTCTTCCCAGTGTCAGAAAGTTCCTTTAGTCTAAAAGGTAAAATCATTGGCTTCTCTGCTGTGAAGACATTTTTCTGTAGAGTTCTTGTGTGTGGAATCTGATTTATTCAGTGTAGTTGCTTTTATTCACATTTATTTTTACCTTGTTAATTTCTGAGGTTTATTACGTATTTGTTGCACTGGAATGGATCTCCCTATTAAAATTAATTAGTTTTATAACTAGGTATTCTATAAAAAAGAAAACAGAATACTTTAGAAATAAATAGAAATATTTTACTTTAGTAAAATATTAGAAATATTTTACTTTAGAAAAATTTATAGAAATTTAGAAATATTTTACTTTAGTTTTGAGGATCTTCATGAATTGCACAAAGTTATTCTTTTTATCTTATTGGCTTGCCATCAATGGAATGGAATCAATGTCATATTCAAAATGTGACACTTTCTTCCAAATTTTTTGTGTGATGTGCTCTGAATGAAGAGTTTTTTACATATTTAGGTGTTTCATTCTTCAGTGCAGAAACATCTTTCTAATATAAACAAAGGTTATCCTCACACAAACTCACAAAAGGAGCTTCACATGCAAAAAAAAGATAGAAATAAACGCTACAAGTGAATTGCTGTAGCTATCAAAGCAAACTCAAGGCCCTAATTTGGCAAAATAAAGAACCCACACTTAATTAAGGCATTCTGACATGTCAAAGTGTGTCTACTGAGATCTCCCCTGACTGCCTGCATGAAAGCTACATTTCCAGGAGTATCAAATCCTACCATGACCCTTCTGGGAATTGTGTCAGGTCATAATAAGTTGAATCTCATGCCTAGGCAAGATATGAGGGGCTTTGCCCCCAGCACAGCTCCTGAGAAGCCTGATGATGATTGGAACTTCCAGATGGAAGTCCTGAACAGCTTCAGGAAAGATCAACAGGGCTACATCAGTATATGAAAAAATATATAAGTATAAATATATATATGTATAAAAATATATACATATAAATAAAATATATACACATAAATTATACATATAAGTTATGTATAAAATATGTATGTGAAAATTTGTCACAGTGATGATATTTGATTGTTGATTTTGATATATTCAGACTGCTCAAAAAATATCCTTTCTGCAGGCCAATTCCTATGCAAATAGTCAATACATTATTTTTGCAGTAATCATAGAATGTTTTGTGTTGGAAAGGTTCTTAAAGATCACCTCGTTTCAACCCCTGTTCCTACCGTGGACAGGGACTTTTTCCACTAGAAAAGTTGCTGTCTAGCCTGGTTTTGAACAATTTCAGGGACGGGAAAACCACAACCCTGTGTCATTGCCTCAGCACCCTCACATTAATCTGCTTCAGGATCTTCTACACAGACACAGAACTAAAAATACTACTCTGAATAAATATATTTGAGGGCTTTTTTAGGTTATGTAATTTTAGTGTATATGCAAGTAGAATTATTTTCATTGCCTCAGTTTAGGAAAAAGCAGCCATATGTCTAAGACTCATCATTTTTTGTAGTCCACAAGGAGGTGCAATTGCTATTTTTATTTTTATTTGTCTTTCTAAATTTGAACTTCCACACTTTATTAACAATTCATGTCCTTGACATTTCCTTTTTGGCCTTAGTTGAAAACAGTATATAGTCAATGTTCCCTTTCTTTTGCTTTTACCTAAAATAAGTGTGGCCTGTTTTTTGGATAACACAACTGCATTATTTTCTCATCAGTGTTTCTGTTTCCTGGATAACTTTGCATCCCATGTCCTGCTTGTTATGATGTAGAAAGAAAAATAGATCATGAGAAAAATCTCCAACTGTCATGAAATTGAGATCCTTTTTACTTGTAGAAGATGCAAAAATTCCTTTGAATTGGATTATTAAACATTACAGATTAAGTTTATGAAATATTTCTCCGCTCTAAGAAGAGAGTACTAGTTCAGTGTGAAGAGCATTTCTGTTGAAGTTATTGACAAAAGTCTGCAATACATATATTAAAACAATTATCAGTCATCTTTCTTTTTGATAAAAGAGAAAAAAAAATTAAAAAAAAAGCTTTTCATTTGACATTATTCCAGTGCAATCAGCTACTGGTCTGATTTAGCACATTTGAACAGTACTTATAAATAAAAATCTTGTTAGAACCTATCAGGCAAAATCAGTCATATTGTATTTAATTATATTTCTTTAATTCATCTTATGTAGTAGGAAGATCAAAAACGTAGCTGAATTTTGTGTAGCATTCATAATGCTATGGACATGGAAAATCCAAGGCCAAAATATAATGTCTCAAAGTATTTGCTGCTAATAGCAACACCAATAGCATTGAAGCCAAGTCAATCAAACACTATACAGACTCTGTGATCATGTCAGATTTAGTGCTGTTACTGACAGTCTGCTTTTCATGTTGATGCACAGTTGCTATTGCTTCATCCTTTATGCTGACTGCTGGGAATCTTGACTGTTAAACTCACTTACTATTTCTTTTCCCTGGAAAAGTATTACCTCCTTTCAATCTAAATACTTACTTAGTATCCTCATGATTCAGCAATTATTTGTTATTTTACTCATGTTTTTCTGTATGTGGGAAACCTGATAACAGAAGTAGTATTGCTACAAAGACATTCCTTGAGCATACCTACAAAAGCTGCATGGATGTGCTGTTCCCCTGAGAATTTAAGTAATATTCTTCTTCTCAGTCCATTGCTTCTTTTGGTCAGCATTTTATCTTCTATCTCTTTCTTACCTTTTCCTTTAAAAGGCGCACTAACAAGACTGATTTGACTGGGTTAGTAATATCTTTGCCTCAAAGCTCCCTTAAACAGTGCCTTAGCTATTGCTTTTCTTGTATCAGTGTTCAGATCCCATTACTTGGTTTCTGCTCACACCTTTCTACACGGCTTTCATTATTTCAGCCATCTGTTCTGACAACTGAGCTTTATAGTTTCTTCTATTTACTCTGTGTGAAAGGCATGATTACATTGCTCTGTGAATTTTCACTCATCCTTTCTATGCAATAGAGCTATATTCTCTTTTGTTCCCTGCATATGTGACAATTTGCTTATTACTAATTTTCTTGAGGTTAATAGTCTCTACTAATTTGTCCTACTGTGATGGGAAAAAATGTATAGTATCCCACTGCTTCCAAATTTTATTTGTTGGTTTATAAAAGACCTAAGTAAAGCTGGTCACATTTTTAATTTTCTTATCCTCAAAAGACAGAAATGTATTTTGAAGAAAAATGAATTTTTAATTTTATTTTTAAGTCGTATGTTGAGATCCTGGACATAACAAAAATTTCAGCATTTTTCTGATAAAGATAGGACAAGAACTGCAGTCTTAGCATCTTGGTGTAACATTTTGTTCCCTGCTTCTCCATAAGTGACACTTCAAAGACTTCTGTTATGGATACCATTTATTTATTCAATTTCTAGATAGCAATGCTGGATCCATCCTTATTACCTGCACAAGTATGACAAACTGAGCTGATTAATCTGCCCTAAAAGTCAGTGCAAATTGCACCTACTCCCTGACAGTGACTACTGCTAATAATCATTGCAGTGATCACTTCATTCTACAAAGAAAGGACATCTCATCAGCTCTGTCTGTGTACATTTTTCATTTTTTGGAGAAAAAAAAAGGAAATAATAAGTTTTGCAAGAAGCTGAATTTATGCCTGCAATCAATATCTCAGTTTTTTAAAACTGGATCACCCCAAAAAAATAGAACCTCTGCTACTTTGTTTCAGGGTTTTGCTTGCAATTTCCCCAATTAAAAATGAGCAACAAAACTATCGCCTTTGGTGAGACACATAGCACATCCAGCACACCAAACTCTCTGATAGGTAGAGCTCACTGGATGTCATTTCAGTGATGCCCCTTCCCGTATAGAGCTAGGAGCTGCAATTACCAGAGAAAGTACCTTTTCTGCTGCTGCTGGCTCGCATCATTACTTGTGCAGGCATGTTCTGTGAAAAGGGTTGGGGAAATAGGTGATAGTTTTGGGACTTGAATAGCCCTTACATTTATAATGTGATTTTTTTTAACTAATTCAAATAAATGCTAATTTTTTACTTCTCTCTTAAAATTTAATGAGTGAATGACAATCAGTTCATGAAAAGATCATAATGAGAAGTCAGACAGATTAAACAGCACATGAAAAGTCCAGTCCTCAAGGGTAAATTATTCTGAGGTATGGGCTGAATACTTAGAAATAAGTTCTTCTGTGTTGTATTAAAAAAATAAGTAGAAAATATGTGGTGAAGTAGGAAACATATGAAGTTCATATTAAAGCAAATTCAGTCCAGGAATATCAGTGATTCAGAAAGAAGGACAACAAACTCTTCATGAGTGAGCAGTGTGCCCCTGTGGCCAAGAAGGAAAATGGAATCCTGGAGTACATTAGGAATAGCATTAACAGCAGATTGGTTCCTGCCCCTCTTCTCAGCCCTGTTCAGGCCACATCTGGAGTGCTGTGTCCAGTTCTGGGCTTCTAAGGCTGAGAGAGACATGGAGATCCTGCAACAGGTCCAGCAGAGGCCAACAAAGTTTATCAAGGGACTAGAACATCTCTCTTATGAGGAAAGGCTGAGGAAACTGGGCCTGCTCAGCATCAAAAAGAGACAACTGAGAAGTGATGTCAACAATGTCTGTAAATATCTGAATGGAGGGTGTCAAGACGATGAAGTCAGGCTCTTCTCGGTAGTGCCAAGCAATAGGGCAAGAGGCCTTGGGCAGAACCTGATGCACAGAAAATTCCATCTGTATATGAGAAAGAACTGCTTTACTGTGTAGGTGACCACGCTCTGGAACAGATTGCCCAGAGAGGTTGTGGAGTCGCCAACACTGGAAATACTCAAGAACTGCCTGGACACAATTCTGTACCATGTGCCTGCTTGAGCAGGGAGGTTGGATCAGATGAACCATTGTGGTTTCTTCCAACTCTACCCATTGTGTAATTCTGCGAAACTCTTTGGGTACAACTTCCACAGCCAAAGAGTTCTCTCATTTACTGAGTAATGCCAGGCCACTTTATTTTTTTAAGCTTGTTTTCAGTTTTACTTCTGAAACAAACTACTGAGCTGCTTCTGACAAAAAAAATAATCCAGCTGAGCATACATCCTTCAGGGAAAAACTTTGCAGACCTGTGAAGAAACCATATTTTCTGCGAAATCCTAGCAGGCTTCATCTCATCCCAGCAATTATCACTGGCACAGATACTTCAGAAGAGGTAAACAACCTTGCATTATTTCAAGAACTTTGGACTGAAAAGGCATAGCAAGTGTCACCTTAGGGCCTGGGGAATGAACAACAGGATGTCTCAAGCACCTCTGCATTTCAAAGGCTGATCTTAAACAATGTAGTCAAAAAAACACTCTATATCATATCAATTTCAGGGGCTAAAGTTTTTCTAGAATATATGAATTAGGGTGTCATGACATAGCATGGCAGTTAGGAAAATGAAGTTCAAGTTTTTATGGATTGTGTAATTCAGAAATATGGTGTGAATTACTTAATTCTGTCTGCAGTCAGAATAAACTATGGGATACAAATGGTAGATGGTGGGGAAAATAGAGGAAGTAGTAGCAATCCTTCAAATTGTCTTCAATACACATTAATCAAATAGAAATACTAAGCCTCCTAACTGAAGCCTTGGACTGAAAATGCAAGAACCAGGGTTTTCATATTTTTAAACAGCGTCATATATTTCCTTAGGTTTTACAGGGGGGTTGGAGATACAGTCCAGAGGAAATCTCAGTGCTCCAGGAAGTCAGCATCGGGACTCAAGGAAAGATTTTCTTCTTTCTTTTGCCTCGATAAAAGAACGTTTTGATTTGCATTCTTTCTTTGGACAAAAGGAATCCTTATTAGGCCAGTGTAGTGCTGTGGGAGGAACTCTTTAACAGGAATTTTACCTCAGGCTAAGTTCCACATGCTGAACTAGAAATGCAACTCTAATGCTTTATGCTTCATGCCGTAAGTCATGGCATACTTTTTCCTCTGTAGTTAAACAGTCAACTGTGGCTCCTTAATGCCTTATTTTGCGTCTTTAAATATTACTGTACTCTACTGGAAACAAATTCTGAAAGTGCAAGCAAAAGATTTCTACCTAAGTTTTGCAGTCACCTTGGTAAAAGGGACGCAGAGTGTTGTGTCACCCAGCCTTCACTGAATTCTTCTCTAACACTTTCTAAGTGGATACATTCCAAGGTGTTACTATCCTCTAGTCATACTGCAATTATTCCTCACCTCAGTGCAAAACAGATCACGGAAATGAAGTATTTCTTATCCTTACATTCTGTTTACACCAAGCCACTATGCAAGAGAGAAAGTATAAAATTTCCATATGGGCCACTTAGCATCATTCCTGGAGAGAAGAAATAATCCGGTTTTTCTCTTTGAAATCATCCATTCAAAGTCACCAACATCACTCAATTTTGGCAATCTTCACAGACCAGACCCCAAGGTTGCATGACTGCAAGTAGTAGTGGATGTTTAACTTTATCATTTAAGCATAGATTGTTTGAAATCTCTGGCAATGTCTTCAAAAAGCCTGTATTGCAGAAGCCTTAGTTTCTATTGACTTCTATGTATCTCACTATCTCAGTTCCTTATGTACTTTGCTCTGATAGAGATCTTCTCTTAGGTTTCTGATTTTTCACAGTGTTACAGTATTTTTTTTACTGAACCCACCACTAGGTTTAGTAAAATGGTGATGTTATTCATTTGCAATTAATTTTTAAATTTAGAGGTTTTGCGTAATACTGTTACTAAGTCATTCAACACATATAAAATAAAACAGACAGGCGAGTGTCATAATGAGTTTGAGTCTGGAAATGCACCATCCTGTGGGTTGAAATTAGTTAAAAACTTTATGGCTGCTTGTTTTATTATAAAAAGAAGACACAGAATAGAGTCCAGTGAGGCAGTTAAATCATTAACGGCTGTGACTTTGAAATTGCTTTATGAGAAAAATAAGGAATTTCTAGACATTGGACAAATAAAACACCAATAACATTTTACTCTTGAGATAAAGAACATTTATGCTTATTTATCTTAGCACCTGAGCTTAAATTGCAGTTAAATTCATCACATCCACATCAGTATGACTTCACTGATGTATTGTTTATGGTGTGGCTAAGGTATGTTTAAGGTATGGCTAAAAGAATGATTTCCAGATATCACTCCTAAATGTAGGCAGTGTTAAACTACATGTCAACACAGAAGTAGATTTACTGGTATGATGTGCTTGTATAGTCTTGAATAGAGTTCTAGACATTTCTCATACAGATATAATAAAGGCAACTCTTGTAAGCAACTACAAATAAGTGAGGAAACCTGTTCAGATAAGTCGCAATATATATATAGTAAAACTGACACCTCAACAGAAAGGATAGAAAGTATTTGCAATAGCTGCCACCTCGTTCAATTCCATTCTGAATTTCTAGAAAAGAGTGTTCCAATAGCCCAGAAGTACAATAACACTCTTAAATCAGTTGAGCAGATAGAAGCTGATGAAAATTCCACAGTCAGGCTTCATTTTCTGAGCATGCTCAACCTGGTGCCCATGAATTTAGCATCCAAACTGAACCTTTCCCTGGTTATCTCTTCACTGCCTCCTTCATGGTTTCCCCTGCCATGACTCCTTATAAAGCTAAGGATCTCATCATAGTGAAAAACTGGCATTTTTAAACAAAGTTAAACACATCGGCACAAATATAAGAGATATGCTGATCTGATGACTGAGTAGGACCTTTTTTTTGTTGATGGGACAGTGCCCTTTCCTTCCTCTCTCTCTTAGAGAATTCCAAGATCCAACAACATTCAGTACCAGTAGGTAAGCATTGTAGTAGCACTTTAGATTGAAAAAAAATAAAGTAAATAGCACAAACAGCCATAATTTGAAATCCCTAATTTGTGTTTTATTTTTCATCATGTTTGACAACAGACACTAGTTTTCTCATTTAACTTTATAATCTTTCATGTTGAGTAGAAAATGATTGTAAAAAAGTCAAACAATAAAATTCCAAATTAATGGCAACAAAAATTATGGCAACCTGAGTTCAGATGATCTTCAGTACTTTATGAATTGCCCTCCTTAAGCAGTATATATTTCTATATCTGAGTCAGGGGATTGTGAAGAGAAACACCAAATATAGCAGAGTTGGGAGGTTTGCGCAGCCCAGACTAAAGGATTTCAGTAGCAATAGGCTGAGTGTTGGGAGGCACAGGACACACATTCAACCATGTCTCTCCAGGGACTCCAAGATCTTGAAGTAAGAAAAACTGAGAATATTTTATTCTTCAAGTTATAGCAATGGCTGCGTGGGTGGAAATGGGAATTAGGAAGCAGGTTGTTATCTTCTGTAACAATATGTGTACCTGTCTCCTGGTCCTTGGTCACATGAGTGAGTACCACCTATCTACATATTTCAGAAAACCTGGATCTCAGGCAATTAGTTTTGCCAATACTTTTTAATGAGATTGAAATTCCATGAGTTATAGTGTATTACATGCCTTAGTACACAGGATGTTTTGAAAAATGAAAATGGTGAAATAGAAAGTATGGTGTCTGAAGTCTTCATATGGATATACAAGTTTCAGAGAATGAAATAAAACTTATAACAAATAGAGATTTTTCTTATGATAAAGCAGTTACATTATAATTGCTTATTAGATGTCAGTGTTACAGTGCTAAGAAAGAAATCTGCTGGTGCAAGCTTCCCATTAAGGCGATAAAAAGTTTTAGGATATATTAAAAATTGAAGAAAAAAAGTGTTTCTAGGAACTTACCCAATTTTTGTTGAAAAGCTTCAGCAGAGAAACAAGCAAAGACAGTCAGTTAAACGAGGTGTCAGAGAAACTGGTATGGCTTATTTCTTGAGCACAGCATTAAACTTCACGGTGTCAAACATTCTTAGTATTTCTGCAATAACTCTTCATTCTAAATTATATCCTACACAACTGCAAACCAAATTCTAGGTCCTGCTATTAGACGTAAAAAGAGGAACTTGATTCTGGTCAAGTTCTGTGAATGTTAATTTATATAATATAGTTAATTTCTATTTTGCCACAGGTTTATTTTATATGAACAATTCTAGAAATAGCTATAGGATTTTCTTCCTCTGCTATCTTGGGTTTGGTTTTTTTAATGCCTAGTCACAATTTGAAAACTGCTTAATCAGCCCCAATATCAGAGGTGTACACACAGTCATTGTCATGTCTGTAACAGTGCAACCAGCACAGTAGTAATTGAAGCCTTTTGACATTTTCTTTGGTAAATATATGTGAGTTCAGAACTTAACACCTTTAGCTCTCCCACAATTTGACACTGTCACTATTCTCATGCTGGTTATTTAAGGTTGTTTAAGACACATTTTAAAACACTAAAATGGAATGACAGACAGTAAATGGAGTGAAAACACTATACATTCTTCTTGCTCCTGTAAATATAACAGCTCCCACTGATACCTTTTTTAATTGGAAACAACAAAAGTTAACCAAGACTAATCACTAAGTTTTCTTTGCATGACCTGCAGTTAAAATACCTGAAGTGTTAATAATACCCCTACATGATACACCTGAAGTAGGAAAATAGAAGGATTTTAGGAAAGACAGATTTACCCTCAGAAGAAAAACAGTTGCAACTATTAAGCAATAAAATAAATAATGATTATATCCATTGGATTGAGAAGTCACTCCAGATTCCATTAGAAAAATGCTACTGATAACTATTACGCAAAAAAATGAACTGCAAGAAGTTTCTTGAATAACAGTAAAAAAAACAAACAAACAAACAAACAAACCCAAAACAAAACAAAAAAAAACCATGGGGAAAAAAAAAAAACAAACAAAACCAAACAGGTTATTAATGCTTGGCAAACTGACTACTACACTTTTGATAATGTAGCATAAATAGTCCTATGGCATCTGCCTTCTTTACTACAAAGCCTAAGATATTAATCTTGATTTACACATGCTATGAATTCAAATTATTTCATTATTAGTCTGGATTTGCTAATATGGATGCAAATTAAATGAGAACTGAGCCCTAAATTGCTATGTTTTATACTATTCCAAAAGAAATTATATACAAATAATGCCATGACAAATCCTAAAGACACGCATAGCATTTAAAATATTGAAAGTACATTATAAGCAGTAATGATTTGGCAGCATAAGACTATTTACCACTGCAGTCTTTAGGTAACTTGGGTTATCTCAGATTGGAGGGATTTCAGCCATCAAAGTTTGATTTTGAAATCAACAAATTTTATTAATGGAAGTAAAGATTCTATAAGAAGCAAAGGACTTGTACATTTGCTAACATTTTGTAAGAGTCTGTATGTAATGTTTATAGTAGACACTCTATTAGTTTACCAGCTTTTCATAGACAAAGACTGCAAGATAATTCATTTTAGCAATTCATTCATCAAGTTTGTTAACACCATTTGAAAGAAAACATAATGAAAGAAGTGCTCAGGATTATACTGTTGATACCTCAACTATTAATTAAGTAATATCATGGAATCTCTGTAGTACTTTTTAGAATTATATTTAATTATGAAGGTCAACATGCTCAAATTTTAATCAGAAAGCAGTGCATGTCAGCACAGTACACAGTCTTACAACATCTTTGGGACTCCGTCAATATTGAATCAGTACACTTGTTCCCAGGAGCAACAAAAGTTCTTTCAATACAAAAGTTCTTTTAATATAGACAATAACAGATTTGAGTAGCCACACTCAAGCAACACTTGCTGACAAAGCAGCTGTAGAGTATTGGACAAAAGATTTAAAGTAACACAGGATTTGCAGAAGAGAAGAACTCAGCTGGCACCTCCTGAATAACAAAGGATCACACTGTCTCACAGTGTGAAGTTTCCTGTAGATTGGATAAGACCTGATATTCTGGAAAACCTGGGGAATTATGGAGGCAATAAATAAACCATGCTCCAATAAACACAAGCTAGGATAAAACTTGATAACTTTTAACCCTCCCAGCTATTTATCAATAAACTCCTGTCAAAACAATCCCCAATTAACTATATTGATTACAGTCACACAAAACTCATAAATCTTCTAAAAATAACGCTAAATAAATAGTATGTAAGGAGTTAGAAGTTGAGAAGTATTTGGGGGAGTAACCTTTCCATTGAAACCACTGGAGCAGCTGACAAGTTGTCTCCTCTTCCCCCACCTCTCAGGCTGGGAGGCCTGGTGAAATAAGCTTTAACTTACATATGTTAATTGCTTGGTTTAGAACTAACATGTGCTTTTCTTCATAAAATTCTTAATAGACTGTTTTGCTTTGGAACTTGTGCTTTTGTCTTTTCTTATGCAATTTTAAACAGTGTCATCACAGACAAGAAGACAACCTCAATTATTTATGAACCCACAAATTGTCACAAAATCCTTAATAAAAACTGTTATTTCGTAACTTTTTTAGAGTAAATCCTTATAGAAAGGATTCACTTTCATCGACGCAGCTGATGAAGTAGAACTGCATGGCAGTTCATTGACAACAGAATAATAATTTAAGGAAATCTGCTGAGGGGTCTCCTGCCTCTGTTTGGTGAAAGCCCCTTCTAAAAGGGAATATCAAATGTACCCTCCGATTTGGTTAATCTGAATAGCAAAGGTTTCTCACATACAAAATGCTGTCAGACTGGTCAGAACATAAAATGGTGTCGATTTCCCAGTGCTCTGACAGAGAAATAAAATATTACAGGTCAAGAAAATCTCTCCTTGTCAAGGTTTTAGTTCTAAACCTTCCTTTTGAAAGACTGGGCAAAGCCACCNAAAAAAAAAAAACAAACAAAACCAAACAGGTTATTAATGCTTGGCAAACTGACTACTACACTTTTGATAATGTAGCATAAATAGTCCTATGGCATCTGCCTTCTTTACTACAAAGCCTAAGATATTAATCTTGATTTACACATGCTATGAATTCAAATTATTTCATTATTAGTCTGGATTTGCTAATATGGATGCAAATTAAATG
Organism: Neodrepanis coruscans; assembly: GCA_013400695.1. Taxonomy (NCBI): domain Eukaryota; kingdom Metazoa; phylum Chordata; class Aves; order Passeriformes; family Philepittidae; genus Neodrepanis; species Neodrepanis coruscans. The sequence continues at coordinate 12,394 of VYZS01028800.1, read as the reverse complement.
AGAACTGAGCCCTAAATTGCTATGTTTTATACTATTCCAAAAGAAATTATATACAAATAATGCCATGACAAATCCTAAAGACACGCATAGCATTTAAAATATTGAAAGTACATTATAAGCAGTAATGATTTGGCAGCATAAGACTATTTACCACTGCAGTCTTTAGGTAACTTGGGTTATCTCAGATTGGAGGGATTTCAGCCATCAAAGTTTGATTTTGAAATCAACAAATTTTATTAATGGAAGTAAAGATTCTATAAGAAGCAAAGGACTTGTACATTTGCTAACATTTTGTAAGAGTCTGTATGTAATGTTTATAGTAGACACTCTATTAGTTTACCAGCTTTTCATAGACAAAGACTGCAAGATAATTCATTTTAGCAATTCATTCATCAAGTTTGTTAACACCATTTGAAAGAAAACATAATGAAAGAAGTGCTCAGGATTATACTGTTGATACCTCAACTATTAATTAAGTAATATCATGGAATCTCTGTAGTACTTTTTAGAATTATATTTAATTATGAAGGTCAACATGCTCAAATTTTAATCAGAAAGCAGTGCATGTCAGCACAGTACACAGTCTTACAACATCTTTGGGACTCCGTCAATATTGAATCAGTACACTTGTTCCCAGGAGCAACAAAAGTTCTTTCAATACAAAAGTTCTTTTAATATAGACAATAACAGATTTGAGTAGCCACACTCAAGCAACACTTGCTGACAAAGCAGCTGTAGAGTATTGGACAAAAGATTTAAAGTAACACAGGATTTGCAGAAGAGAAGAACTCAGCTGGCACCTCCTGAATAACAAAGGATCACACTGTCTCACAGTGTGAAGTTTCCTGTAGATTGGATAAGACCTGATATTCTGGAAAACCTGGGGAATTATGGAGGCAATAAATAAACCATGCTCCAATAAACACAAGCTAGGATAAAACTTGATAACTTTTAACCCTCCCAGCTATTTATCAATAAACTCCTGTCAAAACAATCCCCAATTAACTATATTGATTACAGTCACACAAAACTCATAAATCTTCTAAAAATAACGCTAAATAAATAGTATGTAAGGAGTTAGAAGTTGAGAAGTATTTGGGGGAGTAACCTTTCCATTGAAACCACTGGAGCAGCTGACAAGTTGTCTCCTCTTCCCCCACCTCTCAGGCTGGGAGGCCTGGTGAAATAAGCTTTAACTTACATATGTTAATTGCTTGGTTTAGAACTAACATGTGCTTTTCTTCATAAAATTCTTAATAGACTGTTTTGCTTTGGAACTTGTGCTTTTGTCTTTTCTTATGCAATTTTAAACAGTGTCATCACAGACAAGAAGACAACCTCAATTATTTATGAACCCACAAATTGTCACAAAATCCTTAATAAAAACTGTTATTTCGTAACTTTTTTAGAGTAAATCCTTATAGAAAGGATTCACTTTCATCGACGCAGCTGATGAAGTAGAACTGCATGGCAGTTCATTGACAACAGAATAATAATTTAAGGAAATCTGCTGAGGGGTCTCCTGCCTCTGTTTGGTGAAAGCCCCTTCTAAAAGGGAATATCAAATGTACCCTCCGATTTGGTTAATCTGAATAGCAAAGGTTTCTCACATACAAAATGCTGTCAGACTGGTCAGAACATAAAATGGTGTCGATTTCCCAGTGCTCTGACAGAGAAATAAAATATTACAGGTCAAGAAAATCTCTCCTTGTCAAGGTTTTAGTTCTAAACCTTCCTTTTGAAAGACTGGGCAAAGCCACCCTGCTTTTTTGTGACAACAGCTGTCTTCAGAAACATATAAAACTCAATGAAACATGCAAATTCATTCAAAATGTTTGTAATCTTTGTCAGCATGCTTAATACTTCCATTCTCTGCTATGAACCTTAATTTCCTGTATATATCAAGTTAAAATAAACCTTACTTTTTATGCTGCATACATGTGACACACTGAGGTGTATCAGACATGCAATTCACTTCAGGAGCCTATTCTGTTCTGAAAAATGTTCAACAACAATAATATACATCTATACAGATACATATATATATATGATACATATATCATACAATTGTTGCATTTCTTCCACGCTGACATACATTGCTTTACTCTGGGGGATGTAGATACATTGGCAATTAACCCATAATAAATGTCACACTAGAAGATTCAGTCATGTCAGACATTAATTAAAGGATGGACTTGTATGAATTCCCTAATCTCCTGTTAGTTTTACTTGGTGATTTCCAGGACATTATACAGCGGAGCAAAGACCAAATCTGATGGATGATTCAAAGGGATCAACTATACAGCACGCACTATATAGTAAAAGCCCACCTTTATTCAGCACTGGGTACATGTAGGGTTAACCTTTCCACGTACATGTCCACCATACGCCAGTTTTTAAGGGGGTTTTATACACACAAGTAAACAAGTCCAGTTTTATCTCATTACATACACTTTTCATGACTCAGCAAAAAAATCCATTATATAATAGTTTTATCTAAAAATACATTCAGTCACTTATTCCTATTCTTCCTATTATATTGTTTATCATTTTTAAGCAATGTCTCCCCACCTTCAATGGAGTTTTTTGATTGTAGCAGTTTGAGCAAGTGCTGACAGTTAAGACTTGGCTATTAGCATCTTACTGATAACTATGCCTTCATGCCAATAGGCCTCTCATTTTGGTCTGATCTGATTTTTTCAGATCTCACCCACCCTGCTAGTTTGGGTGGGGGTCCCTTCTTTCCTTCTTTTTCTCCTTTTTATAGAAATTTCATTTTACAAAGTCATACTCATGCTAATTTTTAAAATAAGGTTAATTAATATAACTAGGGTTCTAGTCTTTCATGGACAATAGCTAGAGTCTTTCATCCTCCACTGATCTGAAAATGGTTGAATCAAAAGTTGATGGGTAATATGACAATTTCTCTGTATGTCAACATACAGCTTCCTGTCCACAGAGTGTTTTCCTATCTAATGCAAGGCATTCAGCTTTTGTGAGCACAATGTTGCATCACATTTCTGTTTCTCAGGAACCCACACTAGAAGAAAAAAGAGACACAATAGGTATTGTATTATTTGCCAATTGTGAAAACACAAGCAATCCTGTCTTCAAGGTAGACAACAGCTCCTCTCAATTTCCTTTCATCTGTAAATTTGCTTAGTATCCCTTCCAGTCCTATATTCAAGTCATTTATGGAGATGTTGAAGAGCACAGGGACCATGATGGAGCCCTGCAGAACCCCACTAGTGACAGGTCACCAGCCTGATATTACCCCATTCACCACTACCCTTTGTGTCTGACCCATGAGCCAATTAATCACCCATCACATGATGTGTTTATCCATCTGTGTGCTGGACACTTTGTCCAGGATCCTGTGAGAAACAGCATGGAAAGCTTTACTGAAATCCAAAAAGATGATATCAACTAGCTTCCCTTGATCAACTAGGTAAGTTGCCTTATTTTAAAAGGAAATTGGGTTGGACAAGCAGGACTTTTCTCTCATGAAGCCATGGTGGCTTTGTTGTCCCTCAAGTGTTTTCTGTACTTCCCAGAATAATCTTCTCCATAACTTTTCCAGGCACTGAGGCAAGACTGACAGTCCTGTAATTTCCACACTCACCCTTTTTGTCCTTTTTGAAAACTGGGACAACATTCACCAACTTCTAGTCAGCTGCAACCTCTCCTCTCGCTTAGGCTCAAATATAGCCTACTATTCTACTGGCTTTGCATTACAGTTTGCATACTGTAGTATATACACTTTTTTCCTCTTCAGTAATCACTCTTTCTTATTATTTCATTTGGTACTGGAAAATTATGATAGCAGAGGATGCAAAACACAGGTGTCCTGCAGCTGCATATCTATTCCTTCAGATATCTGTTGGCTAGGTTCTAAACTCAAGTAGCAAGGTCTGTAGTTCCCACAAGAGGAACTGTTTAAAGGTAGCCACGATTTTCCTTCCAGTACTTTTAATTTTAAAACTACTTCTTTTTTTTCTTTGCTTTGTCAAACAACTAGAGGTAGGTGCATGTTACAACAGAACATCCCTCAGTGTACTACAACTGCTTACCCTAAAAGTTTTCATATGAGATGCATATTTTTTAAGATAAGTAAATTCCCTGGTCTATGCCGACGTGGGTATATATGCAAGAATATTCCCACAACTGTACAAACAGTTTTTTATCTTACGATTGTTGCTGCCAAACCTGTTTACCAGTTCAGCATGTTAATTTCTGTGCATGTCCAAAGTCACTTAGTGACTGCAAAGATACATGTGTTCATATACTGAGGGCACAGAGATCAAGCTGTTTATCATTTGCCTATGTTGTAAAATGCATCTTGAAAGCTAACATTTGTGTCCTTCTCATACAGAACACACTCATTTCCAGTAAAAAAAAAAAAACACAAACAGAAAAAAGAAAAAAAACCCAAACCAAAACAAACAAAAAAACAAAACCTCTATCATAAATGTGATGAAGGTGTTGTGTGGTGGTTTTACCACAAATTCAGTGATTTTTGGAGCAGAGACTCTGAGAGAAGTCACAAACACACCCCAAAAATGAAGAGAACACACAAACAATCACAGTTTATTTTGCGCAAACACCAAAACCCGACAAACAAAGTACAAAACAGACAAATCAAATAAATAAATTT